>JARYGA010056391.1:0-29437 GCA_030545235.1 Helianthus tuberosus
TGTCTTATGTTATGCAGCTATTGTTGTTTCACACATCATCACGTCATCTGAAACCAAGGATAGGCTTGCTGCTTTTTTGAAGCTTGATCCTGAAACAAGGACATTCAAGATAGACACCCAAGACTCACAAGAAGTATCCTCAGGTTCTATTACCATGTCAAGTAAGCATCCTGCCTTTCACATAGTTTGAATATTAAAATAAATAAATAAATTGAAATAGGATAAGGATACTCATCTTGCTTTGAATGTGTAGGCGCTGGAAAATCTGCCAAGCCTGTATCCCAGTTCAACACAGCTGATCTTGATCTTGTTCGACCCAGGAAGAAGAGGTCCACTACCAGTCCTAGCATCTCCATTCCCAAAGCACCCACCAAAGGAAAGGGTGGCAAGAAGAGGAAAACTTCTGACACTGAGGACCTTCAAGGCCTACCACTGATCCGCCACCAGTTCCTTGAATACTTCAATGATGTAAGGATCCCTAATTCTGCCTAAGTATCCTACTCGTATGAGGATCACCTGATCTTGAATTGCTTTATCCTTTTCTTTGCAGAAATTTGCTGAGATTGAAGATTATGTGGGGAATGTTGAGGAGCAGGACAAGAAGATTGCTGACCTCCAACAGGTTGCCGTGCTCAAGGACCTTGCAATTGCTGATCTTCAGAAGGAAATCCAAGATGCCAAGACCAAGACGGCTAAGCTTCTGATTGACCTTGACTATGAGAAGCATGATCTCATAGAAAATGCTAAGGTCTCTGCTGCCATCACGATGTATCAGACAAAATTGAAGATGGCCCAGGAAGCTCAGGATCCTAACTTTGATAAAAGCAGTTGGGATGTTGAGGGCTGGAAAGCAAGGCTGGCTGATCTCGAGGATGATGAGGAGGAGACTACTGAGGTCTTGGCGATTGAGGCAAGTGGCAGTGGAAAGGATCTGACGAAGGATACCGCAGCTGGAGGGGATGAGGATGCAGCGAAGGCATAGGCTGCATGAATGGGCGATGAAGGACATTTCTAGACGTAGCCGGAGCCCATTTTTTAAGTTTGATAGTTTGTTTTTGGTTATGGTGTTTTTTGTTGAACAATGATGGGTTGTACTTGGACAATAGGTTTTAGGATTAAGGATCATGTATGATCCTTTGGACAATAGGCAGGATTGCATATGGTGGAGGGATCCTCTGTTTGGGGGATGAAACCATTGTGATCCTGCCGCCTTTATATTCCTGCACTACTTTCAAACTCATTATCATGGACACCCTTTACCTACCCCAGCGGACGGGCCACGTTTTGCTGGTAGATGCTCGGGTAGGTAATTTTGACAACCTTTTAAGGGTTAGTCTTTTGTTAATAAATAAAAACTTAACCTTTTGTCGCTTATCTTGTGTTGTTATCCTTTATAATATCTTACTTTCTAACTGTTGTAACGTTCATTTTGTTTATACTTATCAAGCCTTGAAAAATTAGAAAAGATATCCAGAAAGTTTAGGGTATGATTAAGGATCACATATCCCATAACCGATAAATTTTAAAAAGTGATATGGTTTAAGAATCACAAGTTCAGTTGTCAAGTATAAGGGTTATTCAAATAAATAATGAATAGGAGTATTAATAGTTAAGGATCATACCTGAGGATCCAAGTTAGGATCCTAACCATAATAAGGATAACTATAAGATAAACCTTGGAATAAAGTAAGGATCAAGGATCCCTAGTTGACTATCTTCAAGAACCTGAAATAGAGCATAACTTGGGACTAAGCCATCATAAGAAAAGAGTTAGCAACTGGGGACAAGCCCAAGGATAACGGGGGACAAGCCCAAGGATAACTGGGGACAAGCCCAAGGATAACTGGGGACAAGCCCAAGGATAACTGGGGACAAGCCCAAGGATCGTATGTAAACTGGAGTATGGCCCTAACTGGCGACTATCCAAACTTGGTGACATGAAAATGCCAAAACCTTAGCTAACGTGAAAACGTTAGAAACCTTAGCTAACGTGAAAACGTTAGAAACCTTAAGAACGGATGTATGGTACGTCTACCATTATACGTAGGATCCTAAGCATAGCCAGTACAAAGGAATTATCAGCCCCTAAAACGAGTACTGGTCCCAATGCCTTGAACTATACCAGGATCATCGTGCGCTACAGGCGGAACTGGGGTCAAGCCCAAATAACTGGGGTTAAACCCAAGGAACGGATTGCTTCAGCGGATATTACCTAAGTAAGGATCACCGATACTTTGGGGATCCTTTAAGGATATCCCTATCGTGAGGATCATCTGTGCCCTGAGGATCCTGCTTACATGAAATATTTGTTCAAGTGGATAGCATTCCAAGCTCTTGGTAGCAAATCACCTTCCATGGTTAGCAATCTATATGCCCCCTTTCCTACTTCAGCTTCAATCAAATAAGGGCCTTCCCATTTTGGAGCCAATTTTCCATCAGCAGGATTGGTGGTATTTTGGAATGCTTTCCTTAATACCATATCTCCAACTTGAAACCTCCTGATCCTGACATTTTTGTTGTAAGCACCGGCCATTCTTTGCTGATAACTGGCCGTCCATATCCTAGCCATATCCCTGATTTCTTCAATAGTATCTAGGTCTTGAGCCAAGTTCTCATCATTCTTCTCAGGATCACGGGTACTTGTTCTTGCAGTTGGAACCACCATTTCTGTTGGGATCACTGATTCTGCCCCAAACACCAAAGAGAATGGTGTTTGACCAGTAGCATTCTTGGGGGTTGTCCTATCAGCCCAAAGCACATAGGGTAGTTCTTCTGCCCATTTCCCTTTCTTGGATCCAAGCTTTTTCTTCAAATAGTTGATAATGATCTTGTTGGATTATTCTGCCTGACCATTAGCTTGTGGGTGGACTGGTGTTGATGTTATCATCTTAATCCCCCAGCTGTCACAAAAGTTAGTGGTTCTGCCCCCAATAAATTGGGAACCATTATCACATAAAATCTCAGAAGGAATTCCAAATCTAGTTATAATATTTCTTTTAATGAAGGATATAACTTCCTTTTCTCTGACTTGGGCAAAAGCTTCAGCCTCTATCCACTTGGAGAAGTAATCAGTCATAGCAAGCATGAATACTTTTCCACCAGGTGCCTTAGGGAGCTTACCAACTATATCCATTCTCCATCTCATAAATGGCCAAGAGGAGGATATAGGATGCAATAATTCAGCTGGTTGATGAAGGATATTGCTGTGTCTCTGACAAGGATCACATCTTTTAGCATACTCCACAGCATCTCTCTTCATGGTTGGCCAGTAGTATCCTGTCCTCAGGATCCTTGAGAATAATGCCCTGCCCCCAGTGTGGTTTCCACAATCTCCTTCATGGAAGTCTTTTAAAACTTCTTGGATTTCAGGATCCTCAATGCATCTCAAGTATGGTCCTGCAAGAGATCGTCTATACAACATATTATTTAAAATTGTGAATTGAGATACCTTAGATTTGAAAGCCCTAGGGTTTTCTCCTGTAGGAATCTCTCCATGTTGTAAGTATCTCATAATTGGTGAGATCCATGATCCTGATCCTGAGTGGGATTGAGTATCCTCACTAGGGATAATTGCAGAATCATTTCCTATCTCCATAGCCGCATGATTCTCGATAGCCGGGGTCAGGATATGGATAATAGGGATCTTGATATCCTCCGGGATCTTCAAAGATGATCCTAAGTTAGCCAATGCATCAGCTTCTGTATTTTCTTCCCTTGGTACCTGCGTCAAACTAAAGGAAACAAAAGAGAGTGCCAAACTTTTGACTATCTCCAAATATTTGGTTAGCTTTTCACCTTTAACAGCATAGGATCCATTAAAGTGGTTTGTAATTAACAATGAATCTACATGTACCTCAAGATACCTGATCCCCATATGCTTTGCAATTTGTAAACCAGCAATTAAGGCTTCATATTCAGCCTCATTGTTAGTGGTTTGGAACTCACAAGCTATAGAGTGGGGTATTATGTCCCCCTGTGGCGATTTTAGTAGTATTCCAAGCCCTGTGCCTTTGACATTTGAGGATCCGTCAGTATAGAGTTTCCAAGGATCCTTGGTCTCTTCTAGCTGCTGGACTTCTAGCTCAGCTTCTTTTTGTAAATCACTACTGAAATCAGCCACAAAGTCAGCTAATGCTTGGGATTTGATGGCTGTCCTAGGCTCATATCTTATATCATATGCACTTAGCTTCACTGCCCACTTAGCCATCCTTCCTGACATCTCTGGTTTCCTGAGGACATTCTTAATTGGAAAATTAGTTTTAACAATGATAACATGAGTTTCAAAATAATGTCTTAACTTTGTAGATGCCATAATTAATGCAAGAATAAGCTTCTCAAGGTGTGAATACCTGGATTCGGCATCAAGTAAACTTTTACTTACATAATAGACTGGATGTTGTGTACCTTCGTGATCCTTAACAAGGACCGCACTTACTGCTTTTGAGGATACTGCAAGATACAAGGATAGCACATCGCCTTTTTCTGGTTTCATCAAAGCCGGGGCTGAGGATAGGTAATCTTTGAGGGCTCTTAAAGCATTTTCATGCTTCTCAGTCCACTCAAATTTCTTGTTCTTCCTTAGGATATCATAGAATTCTTTACACTTCTCGGAGGATTTGGATATAAATCTGTTCAAAGCTGCGATCCTGCCTGTTAGCCTTTGAACATCCTTAGAATTGGCCGGAGATTTGATGTTCACTATTGCTTTGATTTGTTCCGGGCTAGCTTCAATGCCTCTCTTTGTCACCATATATCCTAATAATTTACCTGCTTTAACACCAAAGTGACATTTTGAAGGATTAAGTTTCATGTTATATTTGTCAAGGATATCGAATGCTTCCTCCAAGTCTCTTAGGTGATCTTCAGCTTTTAAGGATTTTACCACCATATCATCTATGTACACCTCCATAGTTTGTCCAATCTGATCCTTGAACATCATATTCACCAGCCTTTGATATGTTACACCTGCATTTCTTAATCCGAACGGCATAGCAATATAGCAGTATATACCAGTTGGAGTCATGAAGGTTGTATCCTCTTGGTCGGATGGTTCCATTTGGATTTGTTGGAATCCAGATGAAGCATCCATAAAAGTTAACAGTTCATGACCCGCAGTTGCATCCACCATGGAGTCAATGTGGGGTAATGGGAAAGGATCCTTGGGACATGCCTTATTTAAATCGGTAAAATCGACACATACCCTCCACTTTCCGTTTTTCTTTTGAACAACAACCACATTGGCCAACCATCTTGGATACTTGACCTCCCTAATCATACCTGCCCGGAGCAATTTCTCTACCTCTTCCTGGATAATGGCATTTCTTTCCGGTGCAAACTTTCTTCTCCTTTGATGGATTGGTTTGAAGGATCTGTCAATCCCGAGTTTGTGAGTGATTACATCTTTGGATATACCAGTCATGTCTTCGTGTTTCCATCCAAAGTTAGTCTTTCTCCTTTTGAGGAAGGATACGAGGTCTTCTTTCATTTCGCCAAGGATCCCTGATCCGATGTAGATTTTGGATTCAGGATCATCGGGATCCATGAGGATTTCTACCACATCCTGCTCTCTTGCCTCCAAGACATCCCTTGGAGGATGCTTTGATTGCTATTGCTCCCTTGACTTCGAGGCTGGTTTCATCGATGAAGTGTAGCAATTCTTAGCCTCCTGCTGATCACTATCAATCTTCACTACTCCCCAAGGACTAGGGAGCTTCACACATTGATGGTAGGTAGATGGGACTGCTTTCATATCGTGTATCCAAGGCCTGCCAAGGATAACATTACAACAAGATAAACAGTCAATAACACAAAATTTTTTATAAGAGTGTAGGCCTTCAATGTATATTGGGAGTTTAATGTCCCCCAGGGTATTCTTAGTTTCGCCACTAAATCCCACGAGCACGGAGGATCTTGGTATGATATCTGATTCAGGGATACCCATCTTCTTTAGAACATCAAGCTGGATAATGTTCACTGAACTCCCTCCGTCTATAAGGATCCTGCGAACAAAATGGTTAGAAATGAAAAGAGTAATAACTAAACCATCGTGATGAGGATCCTGGATATCAACACGATCATCCTCATCAAAGGTTATGACTTTTCCTTCGGAGACACTTGATGTTCGAACAGGTCTTTCTCCATTATCCATTTTAGTTTCCTTTGCATGCCTTTTAGCTGCTGAGAAGGATGTGCCGCAAATGTCAGATCCTCCAGAAATAAAATTTATCACTTGTGCATCTGCTGGAGGGGCTGGAGCCTTCTCAGGGATCCTTTCAGGATCCTGAGTCCTTGACTTTTTTCTTCCCAACAATTCTTTTAGATGCCCCTTGCTCAACAAGTATCCAATTTCCTTTCTTAATGCAATGCATTCTTCTGTGAGATGCCCGAAGTCTTCATGGTATGCACACCACTTAGATTTATCCTTAGTTGCAGCTGGCCTATCATTTTTTCTCGGCCATCTAGCTTTATCACCTAGGTTCTGCATAGCAAGGATTAGTTCATTGTTATCAACACAAAAACAATATTCAGATATTGGAGGGTAGTCCTCATCATCCTCCTCTTGTTCAACAGCATGCACATTCTGGTTATCGGATTTATTATAGGATCTGAACTTGTTGTTCCTGAATGAGGATCCTTGCTTATCCTGCTTTGAGGATCCTGCTAACCTCTCCTGGATCCTCTTGTCATCTTCTAGCCGAATGAACCTAAGTGCTCGGGTTCTTACCTCATCTAAGTTCCTGCATGGTGTCATAACAAGATCATCATAGAACAATGAGTCCCTAAGCAATCCCATTTTGAAGGCCTCAACAGCCGTGGCTATATCTAAGTTGGGAATGTCTAAGGATTCTTTACTGAATTTGGTAATGTAATCCCTTAATGATTCATTATGACCCTGTGTTATCCTATATAAATCACTAGTTAATCGTTCAAATTTTCTACTACAAGAAAATTGATTATTAAACAAGTTAACTAGGTTAGCAAATGAGGTAATAGAATAGGGAGGAAGACTTAGCAGCCATTTGAGAGCTGATCCAGTAAGAGTGGATCCGAATCCCTTGCACAGGCATGCTTCCTTTAACCTTTCTGGAATTGGATTGATCTCCATCCTCTCCCTGTATTGTGCTATGTGTTCCTCAGGATCTGTCGAACCATCATACAGTTTCATTGTTGGCACATGGAACCTCTTGGGTATCTCAGCGTCACAGATTGGTGGTGCAAAACGAGATATCTTGTGGCTCCCATCTGCAATTTCTGGAATAGGTTTGACCACTCCTGGAACACTTGATATCATATCCTTTAACTTTTGCAATTCCCTGACCATGGCATGATTGATACCTGGATCCTGCATAAGACCATGGTTAGTAGTATAAGAATTATTAAAAGTGTTACCTCCCATTGGATTCAAGTTAGGAAGAATGGATGTTAATCCATATTGTTGGGGCTCTGGAATGATCGAGGGACCAGTAGAAGCATTGGTCTGCGTTGGAATAAAATCTCCCTGATGGACATCTGAACTTCCTGTTTGCAAACTCCTCAAGGATCCTGGCATCTGGAAGGATCCCTGAAATTGGGACGATCCTGGAACAAAGGAGGATCCTTGAACCTGGGATGATCCTGGGAGGAAGGAGGATCCTTGAACCTGGGATGATCCTGGGAGGAAGGAGGATCCTTGAACCTGGGATGATCCTGGAACAAAGGAGGATCCTTGAACCTGGGATGATCCTGGAACAAAGGAGGATCCTTGAACCTGCTGCATTCCTGAATATCCTCCTGAATTCGTGAGGGATCCCATATGCTGAGGATAGGATCCCGCTGGCTGGAAATATGAGCCTGCTGCCTGGGTGATTGTTGTTGTTCCATAGTGCACTCCTTTCGATCCACCCACATATTGAACGTCTGGAACCACTGATGGCTGGGAAGTAATCATCGGAGTATCAAAATTCAAGGATTTCGGCACTAGTGGGGAATGATCCTCTGCCGTTGTCTTTTGTTTCTTGAGATCTCCAATTTCTTTGAGAATCCTCTCATTGGTCTTATCCTGTTGCCGTATCTGATCCTTCATCTGCAAAATCAAAGTAAACATGTCACTAGTAGTAGGAGTGTAAGAAGCAGAAGAAGTTGGAGGTTTTGAGAAAATGGGAGTTGGTTTCTTCGCAGCATTCTTCTGGGATCCAGAAAGTGGTGGAGGCAAAGGAGGGACGCCTTGTGAAGAAGTGGATGAGGGCATCAAATTTGAAGCATTCTTCGCTGAGGAAGCCATTTGCTTGGTTGTAGTGAACCGAAATGAGCACAGAGATGCGTATTTTTCTAAGGACAAAGCACCAATGGCCCCACGGTGGGCGCCAAACTGTTTTGGTCAAAAAATCTGTTGAGGATATTGCAACCAAACTCTATGTTACGGGGAATGATGCTTAAAATGTGTAACAGCGATGAGGATCACTTCAATGTAAATTGCACAAACAACACAAGGATTTATACGGGGAAAAATCCCTTGATCAAGAGTTGATCTCCGGCACAAAAAACCCCGGGTGATGGAAACTACCGATCACCAAGCTCAAATAAATCAATAAATGTTTACAACTTCGGATAGTAACGAGCTAGGTACCAGGATCACAAGAATGTAACGTGCAAAAGGTGTATGAAATTGCTAAGTGTTTGAACGAGAGCTGGTATGAACGTTTGTACGAGTGTGTGTGTAACTCCGAAATGACTAACTGTTACTAACTAGCTCGTTACCCCTTTAAAATAAGAAAATAACTAGCTAACAAACTTTCCGACTTTCGTGCCATGCCTCCACGTTCTCCACAACGTCTATTTTTGGCCAAGCACGTGCGAGATAGTCAAGGAATATTCTCCAGGAATGTCGCTAAGACTAGGTCCAATTTGAACTTCCTGCAAAATAATAGAAAACACAAATAAACAATCGTCAGTACGAGGATCCTTAAAGTGATCCATGATCCTGATCCTGAAGCTCTTCTGAGGATCACTATCTGTCACAGAAATAAGGATCATTAATTAGGATAACGAATGAGGATCACTAATTGTTAGAAAATCCTCCCCTAACACTACTGGCCAAACTCCATTTTCTTTGGTATTTGGGGCAGAATCAGTGATCCCTACAGAGATGGTGGTTCCAACTGCAAGAACAAGCATTCGTGATCCTGAAGAAAATGCTGAAAACTTGGTTCAAGACTTGGATACTATAGAAGAAATCAGGGATTTGGCAAGGATAAGGATGGCTAGTTATCAACAAAGGATGGCTGGAGCCTACAACAAAAATGTCAGGATCAGAAAATTCCAAGTTGGTGATATGGTATTAAGGAAAGCATTTCAAAATACCACCAATCTTGCTGATGGAAAGCTACACCAAAGTGGGAAGGCCCATATTTGATTGAAGCTGAGGCAGGAAAGGGGGCATATCGATTGCTAACAATGGAAGGTGATTTGCTACCAAGAGCTTGGAATGCTGTCTATTTAAAGAAGTATTTCATGTGACAAGGATCCATGATCCTTACACGACAAGTATCCTTGAAGGATTCTTACAGGGCAGATGATCCTCATTTTGGTAATGATCTAATCTCAATTTATTTCATTTTTTAATTATCTTATATAAGGGTAAGGATCCTGTATCCTTTATCCTCCTTTCACTTGATTCTGAGTTTTGAAGGTTAGGTATCCTTAACAAAGGAATGATTATCCACAGAAGTATCCAGTTATTTGGGCTTGACCCCAGTTATTTGGGCTTGACCCCAGTTATTTGGGCTAGTCCCCAGTGTGGGCCTGTCCCCAGTTTCGCCGAGTAGCGCACGATGATCCTGGTATAGTTCATGGCAATGGGACCAGTACTCGCTTTAGGGGCTGAAAATTTCATTGTACTGGCTATATTCAGGATCCTACGTATAATGGTAGACGTACCATACATCCGTTCCTAAGGTTTCTAACGTTCTCACGTTAGCTAAGGTTTTGGCATTTTCATGTCACTAAGTTTGGATAGTCGCCAGTGAGGGCCATACTCCAGTTTACACACGATCTTTTGGGCTTGTCCCCAGTTATCCTTTGGGCTTGTCCCCAGTTATCCTTTTGGGCTTGTCCCCAGTTATCCTTTGGGCTTGTCCCCAGTTACTAACTCTTATCTAATATTGGCTTAGTCCCAAGTTGTATCCTATTTCAGGCTTATGGAGACAAACGATCAAGGATCCATGATTCTTACCTTCTACTAAGGTTTGTCTTTGGTTATCCTGATTATAAGTGTTAAAGGTTAGGATCCTAACTTGGATTCTCAGGTATGATCCTTAACTGTTTTGGTTTTATTCATTATTCATTTGAGCGACCCTTATCCTTTGACAACTGAATTTATGATCCTTAAATTATGTTACTTTTCAAAACTTACCAACTAAAGGGTATGTGATCCTTAATCATATCCTAAATTTTTTGACGATATTTATTAAATTTTTTCTTTATTTGATAAGCTTAGACAAAATGAATATCACAACAATTGAAAAGTAAAGTACTAACAAGGATAGTAACACGGGAGATAGCCAAAAAGTTAAAGTTATTTTATTCACAAAAGATTAACCCCTTTAAGGTTGTCAAAATTGCCAACCCACGTTTCTACCAGCAAAACGTGGCCCGTCCACATGGGTTGGCAAAGGGTGTCCATTGTTTACGGGTCTATGTAGTGCAGGAAATAAAAGACGGAAGGATAACGAGTGGCTTCATCCCCCAAACAGAGGATCCATCCACCACCCATTATCCTGCCTATTGTTCAAGGATCCATGATCCTTCATCCTAGAAACTATTGTCTAAAGTTATTACAACCCATCATTGTTCAACAAAAACATCATAACCAAACAACCAAACTTAAAAAAATGGGCTCCGGCAACGTCTAGAAATGTCCTTCATCGCACATTCCTGTAGCTTACACCTTCGTTGCATCACCATCTCCTCCAACTCCAGCATCCTTCACATGATCCTTGCCACTGCCACCAGCCTCGATTGCCAGAACCTCATCGGCCTCTTCTTCGTCCTCCAACTCAGCCAGCCAAGCCTTCCAGCCCTCCATGTCCCAGTTGCTCCTGTCAAAATTAGGATCCTGAGCTTCTTGGGCCATCTGCAACTTGGTCTTGTACATGGCAATGGCGGCGGAGACTTTAGCATCCTTCGTGATCTCGTGCTTCTCATAGTCAGCATTGATCTGAGCTGCAACCGCTTAAGTTTTGGCATCATTGAGGTCCTTTTCGAGGGAGGCAATCTTGTGATCCTTGAGCACCGCCACTTTTTGGAGATCAGAGTATTTCTCCTCAAGCTCTTCAACGTTCCCAACATAGTCCTCGATTTCAGCAAATTTCTGCAAAGAAGACAATGTAAAGTTTAGGATCACATGATCCTCAAGTGGGTAGGATAACTAAGCTAAGTCAGTGATCCTTACATCAGCAAAGTACTCGAGGAACTGATGGCGGATCAGAGGCAAGCCTTCTAGGTTGTCAGCTTCAGAGGTCTTCCTTTTCTTTCCACCTCTTCCCTTTGAAGTGGTTGCCTTGGGGACTATGACGGGGGGGCTAGCAGCAGACTTTTTCTTTGAGGATCGGACAGTGTCAAGGTCAGTGACACTGAATTTGGAGGCAGATCTTGAAGGTTTTCCAACGCCTACACACCCAAAACAGATAAGTATCCTTATCCTATTTCTATTTAACTATTCATTTAAACATTTAATTATGCAAAAAAAAAACAGGATACTTACTCGACATAGTGACAGAACCTGAGGATACTTCTTGAGAATCCTGGGTATTTGTTTTAAATGATCTTCTTGCAGGATCAAGTCTCCTGAAAGCGGCAAGCCTTTCCTTTGTTGCAGGTGTTGTGATGAGGTGTGCAACAGTAATAGCTGAAAAATAGAAACAAAAGGACGTTAGTGATCCTAAAACAAAAACAAGGTCATCTGGTGATCCTTCTAAGGATCCTCTATCCTACCATGGGTGGTCCACTTCCATGGCAGATCCTTTCCATCAGGGATAGAATCCCTCCTGACAAAGAAGAATCGTCGTTTCCAGTTGGTATCATTCTTAGTGGCATTGAAGATGGGGTGTTCTTCACCAGGTTTGTGTTTGAGTAGATACCGATGGGATCCATGGCTAACGAGGTCATACATCTCTGCAAACTCCGACATTCCCAGATTAATTCCTTCATGTTCAATGATCCTTTCAAGGGTATATAAGACCCTCCAGATCATTGGCATCGCTTGAATGTAGGAGATGCCGTGAGAGAGAAGAAGGATTGGGTGAAATCTGGAAAAGGATATGAGTATCCTATTGTGAATGGTGTAACCGGAAAAGCTACCCAGGTTTTAGAAACATAATCACTTAGAACGGTGGGATCAAATGGTTTGAAATCGGTGTTTGCCGGAAAACAATGGCGGATTCTGTCTATCTGTGGATCAGTGAAGCAGCATCGCTCTTTTGCAAAATCTTTTATGATCCCTTGGCTTTTCAAGGGGCTGTCCTTCTTGTGATCCTTAGCCGGTGAGGATCTTAGCATCATCTCGATTATGGAGAAGGTGAAGAAAGAAGGAACAGAGAAAGAAGATGAAGAGAGAAAGGAAAGAGAAATACCTGATCAAGTCTTTGAGTGAAGATTTAAAGAAGGAAACGCACGAATTTAAATGCTCTCTAACCCTTATCTCTAACTTCAATTTATAATGATGATTTTGCAGGATAGTCACCTCAGTGACGTCAGGATGGTAACGGCTAGTCCGACTACAACAGCTAGTTATCCGTTGATTTATTGCAGATAAGAACGAGAAAATATAACTCGTTTATTTACAAATTACTCCTTATATTTTGGGGCAATTGTTAGGGGAGGATTTTCCAATGATCAGTGATCCTCAATTACTGTTGGGCTTAGTGATCCTCGCTTCTGTTTGAATTAGTGATCCTCAGAAGTGTTGCAGGATCAGGATCATGGATCATCTTAAGGATCCTTATACTAACGATTGTCTACTTTGAATATGATGTTGTTTTGCAGGAGTACGAGCTTGGACTCGGTCTTGGCGATATTCCTGGAGCATATTCCATATTTATTCCGCACGTGCATGGCTGAAATGGACGTTATGGAGATCGTGGAGGACTTGCACCAAATGCGAAATGTTTGTTAGCTTAGATATTTTCCATTTTTAAACGGGATAGCGAGCTAAATAGAAACACTTGGCTATTTTTAGCTTAACACACACACTCGCAACTGATCTCACCAGCTCTTGACAATTCACTTGGCGATTACACATTTTTTACACAATACACTATAGTGATCCTTGTAATTAGCTCGCTATCATCCGAAGTTGTAATACATTTCTTGTTTAATCTGAGTTGGTGATCGGTAGTTTCCATCACCCGAGGTTTTTTATGCCGGAGATCATTTATTGATCAAGGGCTTTTTCCTCATATAAATCTTTGTGTCACTTATTCATTTTATTTCTGAGTGATCCTTAGTGTTGTTCATTGATTCAAGCATCATACCTCACAACAGAAAGTTTGGTTGCATTATCATTGCTTGATTTTTGACCAAAACACTTTTCTGATGACTTTGATATGAACCTATTTAAGGTCGCGATCCTCCCTGTCAACCTTTGCACATCCATGGCATTGGCAGGAGATTTGATATTCACAATTGCCTTAATTTGCTTTGGACTTGCTTCAATGCCTCTTTTTTGTTACCATATAGCCTAGGAACTTCCCTGCTTTAACACCAAAGTGACACTTTAAAGGATTCAATTTCATGTTAAATTTATCAAGGATATCGAATGCTTCCTCCAAGTTTCTAAGGTGATCCTTAGCTTTCTTGGACTTAACCACCATGTCATCAATATAGACTTTCATAGTGTGTCCTATTTGTTCCTTAAACATCATATTGACTAGCCTTTGATAAGTAGCACCTGCATTCCTTAGTCCAAATGGCATAGCAATATAACAATAGATACCAGTTGGGGTCATAAAGGCTGTATCCTCTTGGTCAGATGGTTCCATCTGAATTTGTTGAAATCCAGATGAAGCATCCATAAAAGTCAACAACTCATGACCCGTGGTAGCATCCACCATGGAGTCAATGTGGGGTAATGGGAAAGGATCCTTGGGACATGCCTTGTTTAAATCAGTGAAATCGACACATACCCTCCACTTTCCGTTTTTCTTTTGAACAACAACCACATTGGCTAATCATCTTGGATACTTAACCTCTCTAATCATACATGCTCGGAGCAACTTGTCTACCTCCTCCTGGATAATGGCATTCCTCTCAGGTGCAAACTTCCTCCTCTTTTGATGTATGGGTTTGAATGACCTGTCAATACCAAGCTTGTGAGTAATTATATCTTTAGAGATACTTGTCATGTCTTCATGCATCAAGGCAAGGGTAGTTTTTCTCCTCTTAAGGAAGGATACTAGATCCTGTTCAATGTTGCTGAGGATCCCTGATCCTATGAAGACTTTGGATTCAGGATCATGAGGATCCATAAGGATATTTTTCACATCCTGTTCTCTTGCCTCCAAGATGTCCGTTGGATGATACTTTAGTTGCTATTGCTCCCTTGGTCTTGAGGTTGGCTTCATTGATGAGGTATAGCAATTCTTTGCTTCTTGTTGGTCACTCTCAATCTTTATCACCCCCCATGGACTAGGAAGCTTCACACATTGATGATATGTAGATGCAACTGCCTTCATGTCATGTATCAATGGCCTGCCAAGGATAACATTGCAACAGGATAAGCAATCTATAACACAAAATTTTTTATAAGAATTAAGTCCTTCAATGTAGATGGGAAGTTTAATGTCCCCCAATGTATTCTTGGTTTCTCCGCTGAATCCCACAAGAACTGAGGATCTTGGGACAATATCCGATTCAGGGATGTTCATTTTCTTGAGGACATCAAGCTGAATGATGTTTACTGAGCTCCCTCCATCTATCAAGATCATGCGAACAAAATGGTTAGATATAAATAAGGAAATAACAAGACCATCATGATGAGGATCCTGGACATCAACACGATCATCCTCATCAAAATTTTAACTTTTTCCTGTGTAACAGTAGAGGTTCGGATGGGTCTGTCCCCATTATCCATCTTGGTTTCCTTGGCATGTCTCTTGGCCGCTGAAAAGGAAGTACCACAAATGTCTGATCCACCAGATATGAAGTTTATAACTTGTGCATCTGCCGGAGGAGCAGGAGCTCTTTCTGTAACCTTTTCAGCATCTTGGATCCTTGACTTTTTTCTTCCCAAAAGCTCCTTCAAATGCCCCTTGCTTAACAAGTAACCGATTTCTTTTCTAAGTGCAATACATTCTTCAGTGAGATGTCCGAAATCCTCATGATATGAACACCATTTGGACTTGTCTTTTGTTGCGGTTGGTTTATCACTTTTCCTTGGCCATCTTGCTTTCTCACCTAGATTCTGCATTTCAAGAATTAGTTCATTGTTATCAACAGAAAAACAATATTCAGAAATGGGAGGATAATCCTCATCATCCTCTTCCTGTTCTACTGCATGCACGCTTTGGTTGTCAGTCTTGTTGTAAGACTTGGACTTGTTGTTCCTGAAGTAGGATCCTTGTTTTTCATGTTTCGAGGATCCTGCCAGTCTTTCCTGGATCCTTTTATCATCCTCTAATCGGATGAATCTAAGGGCCCTGGTTCTTACTTCATCAAGGTTCCTGCATGGGGTCATGACAAGATCATCATAGAACAATGAATCCCTAAGTAAACCCATTTTTGTGACACCTGCATCACTTCAACCATCAAACAAACACCAAAACAATGAAATATTGTATTTCATACTTGGGATTTGTATAAATATGTGTATCATTTGCACATATCAACTCTTGTTCGATTTCGGGCTCTAAATCGCTTTCTGGAAGGTTATACGCGCCCTGATGCGTAAATATAACCATTTTAATGCAAAAAAACACTCCAGAACAGTGACATAGGCTTAACATACGTTAAATAACCTTTGCATAACTTAGAAATAAGTTTTGGAGGGTTTGGTGTGCCGAAATCAAGTTTATTCGCTTACAGGGACTAAATTCGACAAACTATGAAAGTATGTCGATTTGTACTGTAACGGACATTCCAGAACTTGATTATAAGTTAAAAACACCCTAAATATCCTTTACATAGCTTGGCAATAGGCTTTGAGGGGTTCGGTGTGCTAAAATAAACTTTTTGGTCATTCAGGGACTAAAAGCGTCAAAAAGTGCATAAGTTTGCATTTTCGCGCATAACATACATTCTGAATACATCCGGACATCCAAAAATTTATGTAAGCATTAAAATATTTTATTTTAGTGTTTGGCATAAGAAAAATCCATTCGTCGCGCAATTTGGATCGTTTTTCGCGCTTATGCGCATTTCGTCGTAATTAAGCGAATATCGCGATCATACGACCAAACGAACCGACACCCGGCATATTTTTGAGCATGTTTCATGTCCACAATGTTTAAGCATCATTTTAGGGCCTTAAATTTGGCTTAACGGGCCCTAGAAGTGTTGAAATGAGCTTAAAACACGTGCAGGGACTGAAACTGACATTTTGCAAACTGTTGCTGAACTGGGACACTCAGGCGGGGCGCGTGGCCCTCCCAGATATGCAAAAATCTATTTTTCCAGCTGTTAACAGCTGTTATACCCTTGTAATCTACTTGCAACTGGTTTTTAGCAAACAATGGGCCATATCTAGGGGCTCCAATGGTTTCTTAAAACTATGGGCTTGATGTGTACAGCTAGGATTGAATCTCGGTTAATGAGGAATGATCTTAACGGTTCTAACATATCTATAAATACCCCTCCATAGTTCACTTGCAACTCACTTGAATTCTGAGATTTTCTCTAAGTTGATGTGTGAAAACACTTCATACCTGAGAAATACTTGGAAATTCAATCTTGCAGGGACCCTTTTGTAAGTGTTCCTTCGTTCTTTTATGCGTTTTTAGCTTAAAAGTCAAACTGCATTTGATTTTCTACATTGACCAGTTTATGGTCAATGCGAAGTTCGTTTGAACTTCATAACGTGAGCGTAATCACGATGGTTATAGTCCCTAGTAACTATACCTACTGATTACCACGTTATCTAGGCTCAGTGACGAGTCGTAGTTTCGGCCAAAATATGTGTTCTTGCGTATTTTGTAACCAAACTACTCTAGGGTATGAAAACCGTTTGTTTTGATATCAAAACCTGTTTTCTAACTTGACTAAACATGTTCTAGCATGTTTAGCTAGTCACTTTTAGATTTGTGCTTGTCTAGGGTCGTAAAGGTAAGCGATCTAATCAATCGCTTATACTTTCGAACCCGACCCATTTGGTCGATCATTAGGATCCGGCCAAACACTTTAGGTGACCATAGTTGTATAGGGAATAACCTTCTGAGGTTATACCTTATGGTCACGTCGTTTAAGTAGTTCTTATGCCTTAGGTAAATTACCAAAATACCCTTTTTCGCACCAAAATTCATTTTTAAGCCTATGTAACATAACTTTTGACATCTAAACTGATTTAGCAACAATATTAAACATGTTAAGGCATATCTTACTTGTCATAGGGCTAGTTAAGCGGTCCGAACGCGTTTTACGCGAACGACGCGTTAAAGTAGCATAAGCTACCTAAACAGGTCGTAATGGGTCGTAAGCACTTAGGTTAGGTTTCATTTTAGTATGTAGGCTTTGTTAAACCATATCATATGAGTTCCAATACTCATTTGGTTTACGAAACATCATACTATCCAATCTCCCGATTTAGGCCCGGTTATTTATGTAGTTATCTATATTAGGTGCCGTTGACTTCTGTGATCCCTCTAGCTTTGCTTGGTTGTTGTTCAAGACTTCTAAGCACCCTCAAGTGAGTACATAGACCCCTCTTTTACTGTTTTCCAAACGTCTTAGGGTGAAACACATGTGCCTACTTGTTATTTTCATGCTTTCCATGTTTTCACATCATATACTTACTATGTTCATTAGTACACTATTAGTACATGATTTCATTATGTTTTGCTATGTATGTTGACTGAGCATATTTAGCACATTGATTTACATGAATTTTCTGCTTTTGCTATGTGTGTTAACTGAGCATATTTAGCACATTGATTTACATGACTTTTCTGCTATATATGTTTACTTGGCATATTAGCACATTGTTTTACATTACATTTTCTGCTATGTATGTTGACTGAGCATATTTAGCACATTGATTTACATGACTTTTATGCTTTGTATGTTAACTTAGCATACTTAGTACATTTGTTTTACATTGCATCTCTGTTGCATATGTTCTCGTAACATATGGACACATTGTTTTATATCTCTACCTTGTATGTTTTCTTAGCATACTAGGTACATTATTTTCATAAAACACGCTTACATTTGGTATATCATTTGGTTTGTTTAACGGGACTAAATTACATTCATTAACACCAATCATGCCGCTCGGTAGTAGGTAATGGTACCATAGGACTTGACAAATCCCGTTCCAAAAATCCTTGGTTTGTTTGGATGGATGGAATGACCGAATCCGAAGACATTTTCTTTTGATAACCTTTACTTAGGGTTATCCGTCTGTCTCAAGGCTTGAATGTAGGCGTTTAACATTACCGCATAAATGTTGTATCAGTAAAGCATGCATTATTCTACAAAGCATAACTTTTGATTTATTCAAAAACTTTGTTTTGTACATTTTTACTTGTGGTTTAAGTAGTCTTATTTTACTTACCATACATAACTTTTGTTTACACATTACATGGTTTACATATGATGGTTTTTACATAAACATTTGACATTTGACTATACATAAACATTTTTACATGGATGGTTTGTTTGGGTAAGTGATTTAAATAACGAGGCGTGTGTAATAAGATAAGAGCATGGTGGATACGCCGCTGGTACTTCCTATATATAAGTGCTTTTATAGTAGTACATATCGTAGCGTTATTTAAACCATTTCAATATTTGACATATTACATTTTACACAAATGAGATATTTTCACTAAACAATTGTTTTACAAAACAACTCATTTTATACAAACTCATTTTACTTGGTTATTCATTTAACTTTACATTACTCTTTTACATATCATCTACTTTATACTCGATTTTCAAATGATTTATAAAACAAAACATTTTACAAGGATCATGACTGACTTTTGTTAAACAACTTTTTCTAAACTTATAAGTCATGAATCCTATTTTTCACAAAACCTATGTATCTCACATGCATTTTTATGCTGACGTACCTATTTTCGCATGTGTTTCAGGAAATGATGCATAGGATTGATCAAGATACACTTAGGCGGACTTGGGCCTTAGTGACGATAAAAGATGCAAGACTAGTTAATTTTGTTAAACTTCTTTGTTTGTTTAGACATTGTACTCAGTTAATCAATAAAACAAAATTTCAAATTTCCATGTGTTATGAAACAATGATTCTGTTACAACACTCCCCGACGTTTCCGTGTCGATTTGTTGTTTTACGTGGTCGGGGTGTGACAGAAAAGTTGGTATCAGAGCTCATGGTTATAGGGAATTAGGTTATTGGTAATGCTTTGACCTAGTCTATAACCTTCCTAGGACCCTAACACAAGATTCTTGTGTTTAGATCTTAAAACAATACCGTCACCTATCCTTAGGCGACGACCACAACAAGAATATAAATTTTAAAACCGCTTTGAAACCCAATCATCTGTTCTAGGATGATTTATTATATGGTTTTGAACCCTTCCAGTTTGATTTTGGCCTTGTGCCTTCTAGGTTTTCGAAATCTCGTCAAGGTTTTGGGTTCTAAATAATGTGAACACGTGTAAACTGGAAGAGTGAATGCCTGTACTCTGAGTTTTCTGTCTAAGGCTAGAGTGTTCGTACAAATCCGCAGTATCGGACCAGTCACTCTTACCTGGGAACTCTTGGGGTGAGTATTCACTTATAGGCAAGCTTGTCTTCAGCGATACATTATTATGACCCGCTTGCTTTGATTTGTCATCGTCTCATTTGTTTTCATTAGGTAACAAACAAATGATCGCAATTTTTATGCATTGCCATTCTGTTTTGTTTATCCGATAACATTTCACTTGTTTCTTCCTCTGCCCTTCATTTCTTCTAGAATGTCACTTCCTCTCAGCAACGGTCAAATGTCCGAGCAAACAGCCAAATTTGCCCAGCGAATAGGCGAAGTAGTCCTAAAGACTGTTGAATTAGCTACTGCCATGTATCATCTCCAGGAAGAAGCCACTCAAGAGTCACCGAAGGAAGTAGAAGTCAAGCCTGCACTAAAATCAAGGAAGCATAAGGCTTCAAGGAAACCCGCAGCGAGTGCACCAAATCAAGCGGGACCTAGCCAAGTGGCAACGCCACCAGCTAGGAAGCCGTACTTAGGAGCTGCCCCATGGTACAGACGTTGCAACCGTCATCATTCAAACCTCATACCCTGCTTCAAATGTACCTACTGTGGACGGCGGGGACATTTGGTTAACATATGCCGCTTTGCTATCCAAAACAAAGCCGTTATAAACCTTGCTGCTGCTCAACCTCCTGCTAGGAAACCTTATGCCGGTACTGCACTGATGTGCAACAAGTGTAATGCACCTCACCGAGCTTACCTGCAGTGTCGTCTGTGTGCATCATGTGGACGACTCGGTCACCTGGCAAATGCTTGTCAATTCAACCCAATCCAAGGTGGTCCAAACCAACCCCAAGTCAACCCTGCTCCAGCTCATTTACCATTTGGTACTTGGTACAACTACGGCGAGACGAGCTATTTCAGGAACAAGTGAACAAAGATTATCAATGCAAATCTGACCCACGGATGAGTATTTGGCTGAGTATAAGATGTTGTTGTTTTAATCTTATGCTTTTGTTTCTTTGTTTTTCTTGTAATGTGAAACAATCAGTTTTGTTTATAAAAAAATCGTTGATCACAAATTCTGATATACAAGTGTAGTTACATGTGTGTATGGCATTTCCCTATAATACCTATATTAAGGAACTATGTTCCTTACAAACTACTCTTGTGAATATTTCCCATTCTTGTGTTTACTCATGATTCCCTTAGAAAATTCTAAGTACTCGTGTCATTCTAAGATACGAAGTACAGAAAATAAAGTGACATTATGAGTAATCATGCTTCTGCACACCTGTGCCTTTGAATCCTTGGTTAGATAACTAAGGGTATTTTCAAATCTCATACCCATTACATTTTGATTTTTCAACATACATAGTATGAGAATTTCAAAAAAACAACTTTCATGATTTCAAAACATTTCATATAGTCTGAAAACAATTTTTCAAATGCATCGTCTATATTTCAAAAACAACCTTCATGATTTCAAAACATTTCATATCGTCTGAAAACAATTTTTCAAAAAAAAAAACATTGTCTATGTTTTCAAAAACGATCTCCATGATTTCAAAAACATTGCCTATATTTTCAAAAACAACCTTCATGATTTCAAAATGTTATTAATACAGTATAATTACTTATATCAAGTGCATGATTTCAAAAGCATCAATCATGTTTTCAAAAACCTTATACATAATTTCAAAATTCATCTCGCATGATTTTAAAACAGTTTTATAAATATACTTACCTAATACACCTACTCTATGATTTCAAAAGTATTATATATAAGGTTTCAAAAACATTAAACACATTTTTAAAAGAAACCCCATGCATAGTTTTCAAAATATTTTCCTCATACATTGACTTAACCTTCAAATTCTGCTTCATATGTCGCCTTGACATATCTAGCATCCCAACTTCATAAGCATTTTTACTTCATATTTTGACTTAAGCACATCCAGTGCAAGGTTTCAAAACATCTGCAACTTCAAAAAAAATCCATATGGGATCTTTTTATCTTCACAATTAGACCCTTGTGGATGATTATCATTCAAATCAGAGTCCTTAATTGGATTCCTTGTGTACCTTAATTCGAACATTTCGGTTCCTTATAATCGAAATCGAATTTTCTCTTTAAAATCTTTCTATCTTCATAGTTAGATTCTTGGAAATATTTAAAGCACCAATCAAAATCCCCGAATCGGATATCTGGTGTGCTTTAAATACATGTGCACCATTAACAAAAACAAATTAACAAAATGATAACAAATCAAGTTAAACAATTATGTGTTTATGCATTTTGTGTTTTCTTTTATGCATTTTATGTTTTTGTATACTCTAGATATTCGTTATCCAAATCCTCATAGAACCTTTTCATATCTTCATATGAAGGATTCGTAGTAGGATATTCAAAAAGGTACTACCTTAAATCCTTATTGGGCTTCTACATGATAGTCAAGACCCTTGGATTATATAGTACCACTCCATGATTCATAAAAGACCCTTTTAGTGGTCTAGTAAAAAAAAGATTGATTTAAAATCTGGTTAAGAACGACACGTGGTGATATGGCTGAACAGACTCCTTAGTAGTCTATTTAAATCATTTATTGATTTAATTAAAAAGGACCCTATTGTGGTCCAGTCACAATCATCACAAGTTCGTTCATTATTTTCTTCCCCTACACATTATAAGATGCACTACGTGACTATGCAAGGAATTACGTAATTATGGATGCATACATAATTGCGAAGTTCAGTGCATGGAAACCACAGTAAGACTTATTATGTGTAAGAACCGATAGTGGCAACCATAACGGAATGTGAACAATGTAATAGAGGTACGGTGGACGCACCAATAACGCTTTATATACTTGTATATAAGTGTCCCTCTCACATTGCAAGCATGACGTTATTCAAAGTTACTAGAAGTTCAGGACTTTAACCAGTGTTGTTTGATCTTTTCACCTTCATGTTTCAAGCTCTCACAAGTTTCCTCTAAAATAAATTTCGGGACGAAATTTCCAGAAGTAGGGGAGACTGTGACACCTGCGTCACTTCAACCATCAAATAAACACCAAAACAATGAAATATTGTATTTCATACTTGGTATTTGTATAAATATGTGTATCATTTGCACATATCAACTCGTGTTCGATTTCGGGCTCTAAATCGCTTTCTGGAAGGTTATACGCGCCCTGATGCGTAAATATAACCATTTTAATGGAACAAACACTCCGGAACAGTGAAATAGGCTTAACATACCTTAAATAACCTTTGCATAACTTAGAAATAAGTTTTGGAGGGTTTGGTGTGCCGAAATCAAGTTTATTCGCTTACAGGGACTAAATTCGACAAACTGTGAAAGTATGTCGATTTGTACTGTAACGGACATTCCGGAACTTGATCATAAGTTAAACACACCCTGAATATCCTTTACATAGCTTGGTAATAGGCTTTGAGGGGTTCGGTGTGCTAAAATAAACTTTTTGGTCATTCAGGGACTAAAAGCGTCAAAAAGTGCATAAGTTTGCATTTTCGCGCATAACATACGTTCTGAATACATCCGGACATCCAAAAATTTATGTAAGCATTAAAATATTTTAATTTAGTGTTTGGAATAAGAAAAATCCATTCGTCTCGCAATTTGGATCGTTTTTCGCACTTATGCGCATTTCGTCGTAATTAAGAGAATATCGCGATCATACGGCCAAACGAACCGACACCCGGCATATTTTTGAGCATGTTTCATGTCCACAATGTTTAAGCATCATTTTAGGGCCTTAAAGTTGGCTTAACGGGCCCTATAAGTGTCGAAATGAGCTTAAAACATGTGCAGGGACTGAAACTGACATTTTGCAAACTGTTGCTGAACTGGGACACTCAGGCGGGGCGCGTAGACTTCCTCAGTCTCTTACGCGGGGCGCGTGGCCCTCCCAGATATGCAAAAATCTGTTTTTCCAGCTGTTAACAGCTGTTATACCCTTGTAATCCACTTGCAACTGGTTTTTAGCAAACAATAGGCTATATCTAGGGGCTCCAATGGTTTCTTAAAACTATGGGCTTGATGTGTACGGCTAGGACTGAATCTCGGTTAACGAGGAACGATCTTAACGGTTCTAACATATCTATAAATACCCCTCCATAGTTCACTTGCAACTCACTTGAATTCTGAGATTTTCTCTAAGTTGATGTGTGAAAACACTTCATACCTGAGAAATACTTGGAAATTCAATCTTGCGGGGACCCTTTTGTAAGTGTTCCTTCGTTCTTTTATGCGTTTTTAGCTTAAAAGTCAAACTGCGTTTGACTTTCTGCATTGACCAGTTTATGGTCAATGCGAAGTTCGTTTGAACTTCATAACGTGAGCGTAATCACGATGGTTATAGTCCCTAGTAACTATACCTACTGATTACCACGTTATCTTGGCTCAGTGACGAGTCGTAGTTTCGGCCAAAATATGTGTTCTTGCGTATTTTGTAACCAAACTACTCTAGGGTATCAAAACCGTTTGTTTTGATATCAAAACCTGTTTTCTAACTTGACTAAACATGTTCTAGCATGTTTAGCTCGTCACTTTTAGATTTGTGCTTGTCTAGGGTCGTAAAGGTAAGCGATCTAATCAATCGCTTATACTTTCGAACCCGACCCATTTGGTCGATCATTAGGATCCGGCCAAACACTTTAGGTGACCATAGTTGTATAGGGAATAACCTTCTGAGGTTATACCTTATGGTCACGTCGTTTAAGTAGTTGTATGATAAGTAGTTCTTATGCCTTAGGTAAACTACCAAAATACCCTTTTTCGCACCAAAATTCATTTTTAAGCCTATGTAACATAACTTTTGACATCTAAACTGATTTAGCAACAATATTAAACATGTTAAGGCATATCTTACTTGTCATAGGGCTAGTTAAGCGGTCCGAACGCGTTTTACGCGAACGACGCGTTAAAGTAGCATAAGCTACCTAAACGGGTCGTAATGGGTCGTAAGCACTTAGGTTAGGTTTCATTTTAGTATGTAGGCTTTGTTAAACCATATCATATGAGTTCCAATACTCATTTGGTTTACGAAACATCATACTATCCAATCTCCCGATTTAGGTCCGGTTATTTATGTAGTTATCTATATTAGGTGCCGTTGACTTCCGTGATCCCTCTAGCTTTGCTTGGTTGTTGTTCAAGACTTCTAAGCACCCTCAAGTGAGTACATAGACACCTCTTTTACTGTTTTCCAAACGTTTTGGGGTGAAACACATGTGCCTACTTGTTATTTTCATGCTTTCCATGTTTTCACATCATATACTTACTATGTTCATTAGTACACTATTAGTACATGATTTCATTATGTTTTGCTATGTATGTTGACTGAGCATATTTAGGACATTGATTTACATGACTTTTCTGCTTTTGCTATGTGTGTTAACTGAGCATATTTAGCACATTGATTTACATGACTTTTCTGCTATATATGTTTACTTGGCATATTAGCACATTGTTTTACATTACATTTTCTGCTATGTATGTTGACTGAGCATATTTAGCACATTGATTTACATGACTTTTCTGCTTTGTATGTTAACTTAGCATACTTAGTACATTTGTTTTACATTGCATCTTTGTTGCATATGTTCTCGTAACATATGGACACATTGTTTTATATCTCTACCTTGTATGTTTACTTAGCATACTAGGTACATTATTTTCATAAAACATGCTTACATTTGGTATATCATTTGGTTTGTTTAACGGGACTAAATTACATTCATTAACACCGATCATGCCGCTCGGTAGTAGGTAATGGTACCATAGGACTTGACAAATCCCGTTCCTAAAATCCTAGGTTTGTTTGGATGGATGGAATGACCGAATCCGAAAACATTTTCTTTTGATAACCTTTACTTAGGGTTATCCGTCTGTCTCAAGGCTTGAATGTAGGCGTTTAACATTACCGCATAAATGTTGTATCAGTAAAGCATGCATTATTCTACAAAGCATAACTTTTGATTTATTCAAATACTTTGTTTTGTACATTTTTACTTGTGGTTTAAGTAGTCTCATTTTACTTACCATACATAACTTTTGTTTACACATTACATGGTTTACATATGATGGTTTTTACATAAACATTTGACATTTGACTATACATAAACATTTTTACATGGATGGTTTGTTTGGGTAAGTGATTTAAATAACGAGGCTTGTGTAATAAGATAAGAGCATGGTGGATACGCCGCTGGTACTTCCTATATATAAGTGCTTTTATAGTATTACATATCGTAGCGTTATTTAAACCATTTCAATATTAGACATATTACATTTTACACAAATGACATATTTTCACTAAACAATTGTTTTACAAAACAACTCATTTTATACAAACTCATTTTACTTGGTTATTCATTTAACTTTACATTACTCTTTTACATATCATCTACTTTATACTCGATTTTCAAATGATTTATAAAACAAAACATTTTACAAGGATCATGACTGACTTTTGTTAAACAACTTTTTCTAAACTTATAAGTCATGAATCCTATTTTTCACAAAACCTATGTATCTCACAGGCATTTTTATGCTGACGTACCTATTTTCGCATGTGTTTCAGGAAATGATGCATAGGATTGATCAAGATACACTTAGGCGGACTTGGGCCTTAGTGACGATAAAAGATGCAAGACTAGTTAATTTTGTTAAACTTCTTTGTTTGTTTAGACATTGTACTCAGTTAATCAATAAAACAAAATTTCAAATTTCCATGTGTTATGAAACAATGATTCTGTTACAACACTCCCCGACGTTTCCGCCATGATTTGTTATTTTACGTGGTCGGGGTGTGACAATTTTGAAGGCTTCCACAGCCGTAGCAATATCCAAATTAGGGATATCTAAGGATTCTTTACTAAACTTAGTGATATAATCTCTAAGTGATTCATTTTGACCTTGTGTTACCTATATAGGTCACTAGTTAATCGTTCAAATTTTCTACTACACGAGAATTGACTATTAAATAGATTAACTAAATTAGCAAATGAAGTAATAGAGTAAGGGGGAAGACTTAGCAGCCATTTAAGAGCAGATCTTGTTAATGTGGATCCGAAACCCTTGCATAGACATGCTTCTTTTAACCTCTCCGGGATGGGATTGATCTCCATCCTTTCTCTATATTGAGCTACATGTTCTTCTGGATCCGTCGAGCCATCATATAGCTTCATGGTTGGTATTGAAACCTCTTTGGGATTTCTACATCACAAATGGGTGGTGCAAAGCGAGATATCTTATGGCTTCCATCTGCAATTTCAGGAATGGGCTTAACCACTCCTGGAACGCTGGATATCATGTCCTTCAGTTTTTGTAATTCCCTAGCCATATCTTGATTGATACCTGTATCCTGCATAAAGCCATGGTTAGTGTTATAATAATTATTCAAAGTGTTACCTCCCGGAGGATTCAAGTTTGGAATTCCAGATGTGAATCCATATTGACGAGATTCGGGTAAGACTGAAGAACCAGAAGAAGCAATGGTCTGCATTGGAATGAAGTCTCCTTGATGAACATATGTACTTCCGGGTTGCACATTCCTTAAGAATCCTTGATCCTGAAAGATGTTGGATCCTTAATGTGCTGTGACAGGGGGTCTTGGAGGATAATCAATGGATCCGTAAACCTGAGATGAGGATCCTTGAACCTGGAAGGAGGACCCTTGAACCTGAGAGGATCCTTGAACCTGAGAGGATCCTTGAACTGTGTGCGTCCCCATATATCCTCCTGAGCTAACGAAGAATCCCTGATGCTGGAAAGAGGATCCCGAAGGCTGAAAACAGGATCCTGAAGGCTGGAAGTGAGACCCTAAAGCCTGACTCATAGTTGTTGATCCATAACGCCATCCCAATTGTCCACTCTGGTACTGGATGTCCGGAGCTGCAGATTGCAGGGCGGTTATAGCTGGAGTGTCAAAATCCAGTGATCTAGGTATCAGAGGAGAGTGATCCTCCACTGATTTCTTCTGTTTCTTGATGTCGCCAATCTCCTGGAGGATCCTTTTGTTGGTTTTATCCTGCTCTTGTATGTGATCCCTCATCTGCAAAATCAAAGTAAAAAGATCACTGTTAGTAGGGCTAGAAGAAACAGCAGAAATTGGTGGTTTTGAGAAAACGGGGGTCGGTTTCTTCGCAGGATTCTCAGCATTCTTCTGAGATCCAAAAGGTGGTGGAGGCAAAGGTGGAACGCCCTGTGAAGAAGTGATTATCGGCATGGAACTTGATGTGTTCTTTGGAGATAATGAACCGAAATGATCACAATGACAAAAATTTCTTAGGAATGAAGCACCAATTACCCCACGGTGGGCGCCAAACTGTTTTGGTCAAAAATCAAGCTAAGATAATGCAACCAAAATTTTTGTTGTGAGGAATGATGCTTGAAACAATGAACAAATTTATGAATAACTTGCAGATGAAATGAACAAGCGACACAAGGATTTATACGAGGAAAAAGCCCTTGATCAAGAGTTGATCTCCGGCATAAAAAACCTCGGGTGATGGAAACTACCGATCACCAACTATAATTAAACGAATGATTGTTACAACTCGGGATGATAACAAGCTTGTTACAAGGATCACTAGAGTGCAATGTGTATGAAATCGCCAAATGAACTGTTGAGAGCTTGCGAGAGTGTGTGTGTCTGCTAACTTGTTCTAAACTCAAACTTGTTATCCCCTTTAAAAATCAAAATAATCTAAATAACTAACAACCCGCAAATGGCGCTAGCTACCCACGACTTCCATAACGGTCATCAAGCTTTGCACGTGCGGAATATTGAGAGCATATTCCCCAAGAATATCGGCAAGACCAAGTCCAATGCGTATACTCCTGCAAAACAAGCTTAAGTATAATGAAAGCAACCGTTAGTATAAGGATAACAATGAGGATCCTGGATCCTGATCCTGCAACGTCTTCTGAGGATCCTTAATTCAAATAGAATTGAGGATCCGTGATCCTGGCAGAATTTGAGGATCCGTGATCCTTAGGTTTAGAAAATCTATCCCTAACAATAACCCACCTAACGGTAATGTTTAAGTCACCTAAGACACATTACAATATGTTTGGATAAATCCAAGTGTGCTTAGCTAATGCCTCCTGTGATGATGATTGCTTGGGTACAGGTTGTACCTACAAGCAATTTTTAGACTGCGAGCCTCTGAACTTCGACGGCACTGGAGGTGCCGTAGCTTTTGTGAAATGGGTCGAAAATATGGATTCTATTTTGTGAATGAGCGGATGTACGCCAGAGCAATAAGCCCCATACGTATCAGGATTGTTTCAAGATGAGGTTATGTTATGGTGGAACCTTCGGGTTCAGATAATGGGCGAGGCGGCTGCGTATGCTTTGACATGGAATGAGTTGAAAGAAATGATGCGTAGGGAGTATTGTTCTCAGATGGAGACCCAGAAGCTGGAAATTGAATTCCGGAACCTGATGATGGAAGGTCCAAAGGTGGTGGAGTACGTGCAGAGACTTCATGATTTGTCGCGAGTTGTTCCATATCCGGTGGAACCAGAGTTGAAAAGGATGAAGCAAT
>JARYGA010056392.1:0-27975 GCA_030545235.1 Helianthus tuberosus
GGGAATCTTTCTTCCTTTGAAGTGAGTGTAGAAGGGACTTATGGTGGTTGAGAGTGGGTGGCTGATGGTGGTGGTGAGAGGGAGAACTGAAGAGGGGGTGGGGGTAATGGATTTTATTTGTTTTAAAAATTTAATTTTTTGTTTTATTGTTTTAAACGGAAAAAGACAATAATACCCTCATGTGCACGTCACATGCCATATTTAACTTAAAAGATTAACCTTGTTAGTGCTAAAGGACTTAGGGTGTACTGATTTTGATAAAAAAAGGACTGTGACTGTAATTATTGAAGTTAAAGGTCATCTATTGCAATCTGGTACAAACATAAAGGACGAAAAATGTAATTTACAAATTTACTCAATGATTCCAGTATTATTCCACTTTTAAAGCAAATTCAAATCTCCTTGAATTCCCTAGACGCAAACACCTCTAACCACCATCACTCACCACCATATCTGCCGTCCATCACCATTAAACAACCACCCTCACCACCAGCAACCGGAACCAAACCCCCAGCTCCTCCGACCTACACCACCGTCCAGGGGCGAAACTAGTGTTATGTGAGCTGTAGCACGGGCTACGGTTGAAGTCCGTATACGTAGTGTATTTTTTCGGTTTAATACAAAGGATACCCCTAAAGTAATACAAGGATACCCCTAAAGTAATACAAGGATACCCCTAACCAAACCAAACTTTTAAAAAAGGAGAGTCCAATTGAAACAATAACCTAATTGATTCGATAAGCCCAACTGGATAGATTAGCCCAAAAAGCACAAAATACCTATGGCGGCATTCTTTCTGATCGTCGCTCAGGTAGGTTCTGGAAGAAAACCAAACGTCGTTGGTCATCCTTTACACACGGGTCTCCTGTTTTGTTGCTGCCAATAACACTGGTTCGATAAAATAATCCACAATCATGTTGTTTGCTGCTACGATAACACTGGTTCCGGCCGTTCTGCCCCTGCCTTCAACGGCGTAGCTTTGTGGGGGCGGCCAACCCCTCGAACTTTTCGCTCGTTAGTGGAGAGTATGTAGTTTTCGTATAGAATTTTTTGGGTATATATGTTTTGACCCCCCGGTTTTATAGAATTTTTTGGTATATACGTTTTCGACCCCCAGTCGGAAATCTCAAGCTTCGCCACTGCCTGCCTTGTAGTTTTGCTGCTGAAATCAAAAAAATCACTGACTTGGTAAGTGGTAACTTGTTACGCAGATTAATTTTATGTGGAATTTTATAGTTTTACTATTCTAGTTTATGCAGAATTTTAGTATATGCAGTTTAAGAAAAAAACTTTAAGAACATAAGAAAAAATAGAGTTTATACTCAAATAAACAAACATGCTAATGTTAATTAAATTGGTGTTTACAAAGAAGCCAATAAACACTACAAGAAACACGGCTTTAGCGGTGACGTAAGTCTCCTCGAAAATCGTCGCTATAGGCATTAGCGGCGACATGTTTGCCGGTAATGAGGTTGTCGCTAATGAACAAAATGTCCTCGTTAATACGCATGTCGCCGCTATTGGTTATGCCAGTGAGTTTGCTTGAACGCTCGTCGGAGATGGATTTCCAGATTATACTTTATTTATTTATTGTTTTTTTAATATTGTATGATTGCACGGTAATTTTTTTTGGGATACCCCTGATTTAATGGGCTAGTTCCGCCACTACCACCATCACCAAACATCACCCCGACAACCGAAACCCACCACTGTATCACCTGCAACATTACCCATCATCACAATCTTCTTCTGCTTCATCTCATCATCCTAAACCATCGCCACCTCTCGCAATTCATGAACCCTTAATGGTGCGATTCGTTCAACATCACCAAACAATGATTAAGAATTCATGAAGATGTGCTTTATTGTGAACAAGCATTGAAATTAGGTTGAATTTGTGAGCATTATCCTATGTAATGTGTATTTTTTTTAACGGCTAACAGAATTAATCCCGAGCACTCTCGGGGCACCCACTAGACCAAACGGAGTACTCCGAGAGTACCCGGGTCCACCACTAATTCTGGGGAAAACCCGGTAACCCACCTGCCCGTAGGCATGACGATGAAGTTACCGTTAAAACCCGTTTGGCTCAAGAATCCAATCCAGTTTCCCTGGGCCTCCTATCATCGCCCACCAATGCCTCACTCTGCACCAAGTGGGAGTTGAACTTGCATCTATCAAAAGAAATGCAAATCTTCCATCACTTGATCTATGTAATGTGTATTAGTTATGAAATTAACAAAAACTGAGTTTGTTTTTCATCTGCTATGTAGCTGCAAAGAGAACATCCTTGTATTTGCTTGCGATTGTAGCACAAAGGTACTTAATAGATGCATGATAGCACAAAGAGAACATCCTTGTATTTGCTTGCAAAGAGAACATCCTTTATTTGGTGTAGAACCACAAACGACACTTTTTTCTTCCATTTGTGTCACACCCCGATATTTCCACGTATTACCGGTGGGCCAGGTGGGGAGTATCGTGACGTAGTTGATATCGTCATAGTCAAACAACACAATATATTACAATCCGAATAAAAAGTAATATCCAAGTATTACAACAGAAAGTAAAGGATCCACAGGCGGATCTTAAAACATAAACATTGTTCAACAGATTTTAGACGCCTAGAACTTGCAAGATTCCTTATTAACGCCCTGAGCTTCCAGCCAATTACGTTCAGTACCTGTTACTTAACCTTTTTGGAAAATACGTCACTTTACACTGGTAAATACAATTAACTGACTCATTTTGGAAAAGAGTTTGAAAATTGATTTGAATGCACGAGGCACAAAATATCTTTTATAACTTGGGACAATTTTATTAATAAAAATCTTGTATCCGATTTACATGGTTGTCCAACATTTAGGGCCGGTGATTATACAATACAAGCCGGTCAAGATTAATCGACACACCATAAATATAACTCACAAGAAGACATCCTTACGAGTGAGTATATCTTTTACATACGCAACAGGAGGTGTTATGCCTACACCTTGTGCTTAAGTTATGGCCATTCACTTTTTAAATGAGCCAAGGATATCCAGGACACGGTCATTAACCCCCAATGTTATTTGTTATCAATCAATACAGATTAAAACGGGATTATGCAATTTAATCATCTCTGATTAAAAGGTTTCTACACCCGACCAAGCGGTATTTTTATAATACCGTATCCCAAGCCCGTATAAGGGAAAATAAGTTAAAGTATTTACCTGAGCTAGCAATGCAATTTAAACTCAGCCGTATATTCTAATCAGCAAGCACAAGTACTTCTACTGGGGCTCTTAATCTGGAACGAAGGTTTTATTAACCTATTAGATTCCTAACGGGTCTTATTTAAGTCGTAACTTAGACCGGTTAGTTTTAAGGAAAGGTTTACGGTTCAAAACGCATGATTAAGCGAAGACCAGAATAGAATGTGATTTATACCCGACAAGTTTGGATACTTGTATAATATGGATAAACTAAACACATTCTGGATTTTGAGATAAAACGATAACGTTTGACCCGTTTCGGCTAATTTATGCAAACTAGTTACATAAACCGAACCGAACGCGCAAGAGGCGTAACGGGTAACCATATGGGTCGTATACAGGTTTCCTAAGTTAATATGCCTTAAATATGTTGTGATATCAGTAGGATACCTTCCATTATGCCCAAAACGAGTCTAATCTCAATATAAGCCTCGTAGGGGTATTTTGGTCATTTAAAAGATTATAAAAAGAGATTAATTTTAATTCTGAGACTCGGGTCTGAAATCATCAGTAAAAAAACTTAATTTAATAGGTTATATCAGTTGGTGATAAGTCTTATATGCCAAATTGGTTTTAAACCCATACTAGGTGTTTAATACGCGTAAAAAGCCGTTTTAAGTGATTTCCGGGTTATACAGGAAATCTGAGTTTTCTGATCAGGTTATAAAGTTCAAAATACTTTATTTATTATATAAAATCAGTAGCAATTGGATTGGTGTCAAAATACTATGTAAAACTCATTTTATACCCAAAAAAGGGTATAATCGGTATTTACCGAATCAACGCCATAACCTTAGGTTATGAGCAGGTTAAAAATAATTAAAAATCTTCAAAAATCCCAAAATATTAGATTACATCAGTGGGTAAAAGGTTGGGGTCAAAAATTGGGTTTAGATAGGCTTTACGCTAATTAGGCTTTTAATTAACAAAAAGCTTTCTAATTACGCTATTGGGCATAACTCCTAATCTAGACCTCCAACTGATATGAAATTTTAGGGACATGTTTATAAATCAGTAATAAAGATTATTATCCTTTCATATTTCCAAAATTCTCGTTTTATGGTCAAAAGGGCATTATGGTCAACATTAAGCAATTAACGGAAACGTGTAAACGAATCGGACAATCAACGATCCAACCACAGAGGGTTATACCATCATGTAACATGGTCCTTAAGGAAACTCTAAGGCATTCCCAAACCCATCTAAATCAGGTCAGAACTGAAGTCAAAGGAAAAGTCAAAGTTTTGCGACTTTCGATTCCGAACCGAGCTTAAACAGAAAATTATCGGATCAAACAAGCTTAGACCAGTTCTTATACTTATTACCAAGTTATATGAGTGATCAAATGGGTTACACACCTTCTACATTGTTAATTACATGTTAATTTGCAAATTAAGCTTCTGTTGACTTTTTCTAAACAACTTTGACCCGACATTTGATCTAGTTAGAGTGGGAATCTGAGGGTGCCCTTTTAAGGGTTTATTGCCCACATAAATACCAACTTATAACTATCTTAAGTTTGACTAATCACTGGACCATTAGTGATTAATCGATAAGTCAAACCTTAATTACGACGGTTTGACTTTAGGCTAATAACTAAGCAAAACTCAACTAAGGAAGATTAAGGATACTTACCAAGGTTCTAATTACGACCAGAGATGCTTAGGGACAGCCCTTGAGCTCCAGGAAGTTCCACAAATGAAGTTGTGAATGAATGATCAAAGTAGCAAACAAATGGGGCTTTATATAGTGTTCTTGATCCACTAAGATCATGACAAATCATGCTATACATGATCCCTGATGATTAACAAGTGTCCCTAAGGCCTAAGGATTAGTTTAGGCAGCTCTTGGAAGTGTTTAAGGGCAAGAGATGTCGTTTACATGGGCTGAACAGACAGTTTAAACGAGTTTCTGCATCTGGGCATTGCTTACGGACCGTAAGGGTCCAGCCTTACGGTCCGTAAGGACCTGGCCAGCAAAACAGAACTTTCATAAAATGACACATTTGGCCCCTGTGCTTCCAAATGTCATTTCTGACACATCTAAGGCCCGTTAAACCATTTTTAAGGCTCTATAATGATTCCTAAGCATAGAGAACAGGAAACATGCTCAAAAACATGTCGGATGTCGGTTCGTTTGGTCGTACGGTCACGTTGTTCGGCTAATTACGACGAAACACGGACGGACGCGAAACACGTTCCAAACGACGCGAAGAATGGAATTTTATCAAGACAAACACTAAAATAAAATATTTTAGTGCTTACATAAATTTTTGGGTGTCCGGGGATATTCAGAATGTAAGATATGCGCGTAAACGCAAACTTGTGCGCTTTTTGACACTTTTAGTCCCTGCATGACTTAAAAGTTTATTTTTGCGCACCAAACACCTCTAAGCCTATATCTAAGCTATATTAGGGATAAATATGGTATGTTTATCTCATGTTCATATTCCGGAATGTCCAATAACATACGAATCGGCATACTTTTGCAGTTTGACGCTTTAGGTCCCTCCATTGCGCAATCTTGCACATCTCATCATTTAATAGCATTGAAGTTTTATCTAAATCATAACAGGCATTCTTGAAAGTATTATTAAACATGATAATGCTTCGGGCTCGATAAAAGGTCATTCAGAGGTATAATTAAACATATTGACACTTTTAGTCCCTTATACTTGCAAAGTTGCGCGTAACTTCACTTTTGGGCATAAAAGCCTTGGGTGGCCAATGATTGGCAATCCCGAGAGTATAATCAAATATCATGAGGCTCTTGGTTTGTTAAAAGGTCACTCAGAGGTAAGAATTAACATGTTGACACTTTTAACCCTTTTCTGCGCAAACTTTCAATTAATTACATAAACGGCTACACTTGATTAACAAGTGGCTCATTTGTGAATATAAAACCAAAAGGTTATTTAGAAGCTTATTTTAGGTATGATAATACTTCCACTTCTTTCATAATCAAAGTTTTCGATTTTTCGAAAAATTAGTCCCTTAAATTCAACGTTTGACTTCATTAGGGTTTATTACACGTGTTAATACTTCATTGGACGTGATTTTTCGAGGTGTTACATCCTCACCCCCTTAAAAGAAATCTCGACCTTGAGATTTGCTTAAAGTAAAGGAAGTACTTTCTGTCGTATCATGGATTTAACTTCCATAGTATATTTGGGCCTCCAAGGGTATCCCAGTTGACCTATACAATAGGTGCATACTTTCTTTTGGAGCTCCATAACCTATCGATTCTCAATCGACATAGGTTGCTCATACTATCATAGATCTGCATATCATTATGTGATAGTGCTTTTCGACTTATTGGTGACACGTCACTAAATCATTAGTGTGGGTCACATTGCGCGTTCCACCAAGCTCCTAAATTAGGTCTTAGCTCGTAAGCTATTTAGTATTGATACATTCGAATCCTTCAAATGACTTTATATATTCCGAGCTTAACTAACCTGAAAATTACAACTCGGCACACCCTTCTAGGGTGTTATCTTTTGTTGAACCTTATCTTTTAACCAGAACTTAGGAGGGTTACTATCTTCATAAATCCTTGATTTCCTGTCGTATATTGGCAACTTACAATCGATTATGGATTTGTATGATCTTATTTGTTGTTTCCTAGGCAACTTTCAGATCCTGATAATTGGACTTACCAATTCTCTATCTAACAATAGATGTTTAACATTCCATCTATACAAGGTCTCCAAAGGAGCAGCCTTAATACTTACATATCAATTATTATAGAAAAGCTTATCTTAAGGTGGTATGGTTATCCCAACCATTGCTTAAAACTAATCTTAAGGAGTAGCTAATCCTTATAGCTAGTTGAATAACTCAACGATCCTGGGTAGTTGATGGCGATTCTTAATCGTTGTTAAAATAGGGTTGCGGTAATGAATGCATAAGCAAAATGAACAGTCTTTCTTATCAAACTCTCGGAATATCGAGTTAGGCTATATGAATCTCTTATCTTAAAGTTTACTTAATCAGGGTTTCGATTATTCCATGATCAACACGGAGTTCTTACAACACTCCAACCCTAAGCGGGATGTTAATCTTAACTCTACTTGTCTCTCGGGAGGTAAACAGGGTAGTCTTAGGAGAAGATAATCAAGATACAAGGAGGTTACAGAGATTTTCCAAATCTCAGGCTCCGGTTCATCCATCCTTGCTGGTGTCAAATGAGTGACACATTTATGTTACGAGTCCATGAGTTCCTTAATCGGGAACATTTACTTGGACAATTCCATTCTGGATATCTTCCTTGAATACCAATAGTTGACTTTAGTACCATATGACCATCGGGATATCTTTGTGGTCCCATGCATTAAACCTCCATACTGATCAGGCATGGAAGCAATCTATGGAACATATTAAGATACACCAATCCTCATATGACGCTTTTATCATACCGTCTGGTATTCGCAATCGATAGAGATCAAGGAGATATCAACTACATATTCTGACGTACTTCATCTGGAGAGAGGGTACACTAGAACTTACGATTGAAGATCTCTGACAGGAACATAAGAAATGATTCCTATGATTTTGTCTGTAAGTTTTACCTTACACTTAATATCTATGGTTCTTATGAAAGATTTTAAAAGTTTGCCATACTTATAGTTTATGAAGGATTTGGGGCAAGTAGCATTCGGCTCCTTGAACTTTTTCACGGCCTCCTTCACAGCTTTTCCAACAGCTGCGTCTTATCATAGTTTGAAGAACATCCTTGGAAATCCTAAGGTTTACAATTGTAGTATCATTAGCATGTGTCACATCATCAAATGGCGCGATTGACTGATGTCTTATCCGAGTTTGCCATACTCAAGCTTTGGTTCCTATCACCAGATGAATCAATTTTTGGTTGCAATCCAACAACTGCCATTCATCATCCTGATGGCCTTAACATATACTAACCATGGTATCAATAGACCATACAGGCTAATATAGTACTAACATTCTTAATGAATGTTATTTAATATATAACAATTATACTTAGCCTAGGCCACAAAAGACCATCAATGGCATTTAAGGTTTTGACCTAATCCATCATCTTCTTGACAGGGGATCAAAATGTCACATCTGTCTTTATTATGTTGATGAATTTGGATAGCTTGAAAGCTTGCCATAAGGATATCAAAAAATGGTGATTCCTAATAGATATAAGATATCAATCTAAGATTTGTTGGAGCATTTTCTAAAGTATCATCGGCCAATTTCTACCTCGCGTTATATGCCTAGGGCCCTACTAGGCAGATACAACCGCTTACAACATTTGTTGCCCATAATAGACTTATCTGTGCCAGAATCAAATAAATTTCTGCATAAACTACTTGATAAGGAAAAGTACCTGCTATATAGTTATCATTCCGCACCATCTCCTGGGCGTTCCTCTGGAAAACTCATGCGTCTGTTTTCCTGGCCTCTCCAGGCTTCTTTATAAGCTTTGGGCAGTTGGTTTTGATGTGCCCTTCCTCGTTACAATTGTAACATGTGGCGTTCTTTAACTCCTTTCAATCTAAGGTTTTGTGACCCTTGGTCTTGCAAATTCCACATAATTTAGCACGTGGGTCGATTGTACATTTTCCAGAATGTTGCTTCCTGCAGTTACTGCACTTGGGTCTATTATTAGACTGACTCGAGTTTTTTCCTAAACCCAGAATCTTTCCCGTGCTCAAAGCTTCCCTTCTTCTTCTTGTTATATTGATGAGAGTTTTCCTCCTCTCTTTCTCTTCTTCCCTCGCCAGAAGCCTTAACAGATTTATTTCTGATTACATCTAAGGTGAGAGATAAGGATAAGTCCACCGCGGACCTATATGTGGTTGGCCTAGATTCTTTAACATTTCCTTTTATCTCTGGTGCTAGGCCTCCAATGAAACGCGCTATGCGTTTAGGTTCAGGGGTGACTAAATAAGGAACTAGGCGGGACATAGTGTTGAAACTTGTCACATATGCCTGACAATCCAAATTCTCCATGACCAGAGTCAAGAAGTCTGATTCTATCTTTTCTACCTCATGCTGAGGGCAATAATTTTCCTTGACTAATGCAACAAATTAATCCCAAGATAAGTTGTAGAGTAGAACCTTTCCCGTGGCTTGGAGCAATGATCTCCACCATGCCAACGCTTCTCCTTTGAATGCTTGTGAAACAAATTTCACAACATCTTGCTCCGCACAACCGCTGATGTCAACAACAGCGTCCATCTCATCGAGCCATGTCATGCAATCGATGGCCCATTTTTCTCCTGTAAAGTCTCTGGGCTTGCAGGAGACAAAATATTTATATGAGCAGGTCTCAACTGGTGCCTCTTGATGAAACACAACCTGTCTAGACGGAATACTCCTTTGATTTGACAAGTCATTAACATCGTCCTCCCTTGACTCATGTGTTTTAGAAGGGGGCTTACTACGAGCCACAGATAGAGTCTTAGAATGGGTATCATTTGATTCATCATACTGTCTGTCAAGAGCTCGAGTAACAGCATAATCTATTATCGCCCGCAGTTCCGCTCTAGTTACATTAATTCTGGTAGTATCATTGTTCTCCTTCATGTGGCTGTTAACTTCATCTAATCCAGCCATGTAGCTTGATGGCTACATAAACATTGACAATGATTTATTCAGAGGTTATTATGAAATTATCATTTTTGATAATTTATTAACCATGGTAATATAAACCATATGGGTTAGTTTGTCAATTTTATTAGTATTTTCATTATAATTTATCCTAGTATATAAAACATTAAGGATGTTAAAGTGGCACAACAGGCCTTGTCACGAGGACAGTTTTGGATTTATAAGCCATGATCGTTTGGGATCGAGGCATTTAAGGTTTGAGCATAGTTGGTTACTTTTCTTGACAGAGAGTCGAAGACTACAACTGCCTTTTGTCTTTTAGGACAATAGATATAGCCCGTGGGCATTTCCCTTCTGAGGGATGTTTATAATATGATCATCTTTTCAGATGCTATTAGTCAAGATCGTTTGGATCATACCGACTATTATGCTTGGACATGGTCCAACATTTTTTTTTTTGACAGGAGGTCAAAGACCACCACTGTCGTTGTCTTATCGGACAACAAATTTAGCCCGTAGGCACTTCATCACTAACGGATGTTTATAACATGATCATCTTATAGGATGATATAAGCCATGATTTCTAGATCATTAGGCTAAATCAGGAAATTTGAAAATTTCCAATATAGGGATGACTATTGTGATTTTCTCATATCACTTTTGTCAAGAGTGCTTAACACGTTCTTAGGTGTTTAACAATATGATCATCTTTATTCGATGATTTAAGCCATGATTTCTAAATTACTAGGCTAGATAAGAAAATTGGAAGAATCCAATATAAGGATGACTGTTGTGATTTTCTCGAATCACATTTGTCAAGAGTGCTAACACGTTCTTAGGTGTTAACAAGGATTTGAATCTCTTGAATAGGTCTTACCATCTTGGCCATGTCTTAAAATAACACGTGGCTAGGTCTTGTCCTTTTTAGATTTTTGCCATTTTATTATAATGGTAGATCTTATAAAAGGAATGTTATTTTTCATTTATTTCATTTTTTTTTTTTTGAATGAAAATCTAAATTTAATCATTCCACTATATAAAAATAGAGGTACAGATGTGCCCTAGACGGGACTTGAAAGGAATAATGTTGTCCTCGAAGGGACTGAAAGATAAACATGTCCTTATAAGGACTTATTAAAGATACGATCTTCAGCAAAAGGAGTTTTCACTTTATCTCTGAATGTTTTCTCCCTGGATGCACGTTTCATCTTAGTCGCGGCACGAAGCTCAGCATTTCAAGGCTCCGGATGTGGAGAATTTCTAATACAGTTTCTTCGCTTGGCGACGTATCCAATATATATATATAAAAAAATTTGGAAGCAAAAATTTCCAGATTAGGATTGAGAGTATTCCTATGTTAAGTCTAGACTCAGAAGGTCAAGGAATGTGCTAATGTGTCATTGAGATTAAACACAAAAGGCTAGTGTTTAATTCACTCAATGTTTGCTCTGATACCAACCTGTCACACCCCGATATTTCCACGTATTACTGGTGGGCCCGGTGGGGAGTATCGTGACGTAGTTGATATCGTCATAGTCAAACAACACAATATATAAATGCACAGTGGAAGCAAAAGATAAATATATTACAATCTGAATAAAAAGTAATATCCAAGTATTACAACGTAAAGTAAAGGATCCACAGGCGGATCTTAAAACATAAACATTGTTCAACAGACTTTAGACGCCTAGAACTTGCAAGATTCCTTATTAACGCCCTGAGCTTCCAGCCAATTACGTTCAGTACCTGTCACTTAACCTTTTTGGAAAATACGTCAGTTTACACTGGTAAATACAATTAACTGACTCATTTTGGAAAAGATTTTGAAAATTGATATGAATGCACGAGGCACAAAATATCTTTTATAACTTGGGACAATTTTATTAATAAAAATCTTGTATCCGATTTACATGGTTGTCCAACATTTAGGGCCGGTGATTATACAATACAAGCCGGTCAAGATTAATCGACACACCATAAATATAACTCACAAGAAGACATCCTTACGTGTGAGTATATCTTTTACATACGCAACAGGAGGTGTTATGCCTACACCTTGTGCTTAAGTTATGGCCATTCACTTTTTAAATGAGCCAAGGATATCCAGGACACGGTCATTAACCCCCAATGTTATTTGTTATCAATCAATACAGATTAAAACGGGATTATGCAATTTAATTATCTCCGATTAAAAGGTTTCTACACCCGACCAAGCGGTATTTTTATAATACCGTATCCCAAGCCCGTATAAGGGAAAATAAGTTAAAAGTATTTACCTAAGCTAGCAATGCAATTTATACTCAGCCGTATATTCTAATCAGCAAGCACAAGTACTTCTACTGGGGCTCTTAATCTGGAATGAAGGTTTTATTAACCTATTAGATTCCTAACGGGTCTTATTTAAGTCGTAACTTAGACCGGTTAGTTTTAAGGAAAGGTTTACGGTTCAAAACGCATGATTAAGCGAAGACCGGAATAGAATGTGATTTAGACCCGACAAGTTTAGAGACTTGTATAATATGGATAAACTAAACACATTCTGGATTTTGAGATAAAACAATAACGTTTGACCCGTTTCGGCTAATTTATGCAAACTAGTTACATAAACCGAACCGAACGCGCAAGAGGCGTAACGGGTAACCATATGGGTCGTATACAGGTTTCCTAAGTTAATATGCCTTAAATATGTTGTGATATCAGTAGGATACCTTCCATTATGCCCAAAACGAGTCTAATCTCAATATAAGCCCCGTAGGGGTATTTTGGTCATTTAAAAGATTATAAAAAGAGATTAATTTTAATTCTGAGACTCGGGTCCGAAATCATCAGTAAAACAACTTAATTTAATAGGTTATATCAGTTGGTGATAAGTCTTATATGCCAAATTGGTTTTAAACCCATACTAGGTGTTTAATACGCGTAAAAAGCCGTTTTAAGCGATTTCCGGGTTATACAGGAAATCTGAGTTTTCTGATCAGGTTATAAAGTTCAAAATACTTTATTTATTATATAAAATCAGTAGCAATTGGATTGGTGTCAAAATACTATGTAAAACTCATTTTATACCCAAAAAGGGTATAATCGGTATTTACCGAATCAACGCCATAACCTTAGGTTATGAGCAGGTTAAAAATAATTAAAAATCTTCAAAAATCCCAAAAATATTATATTACATTAATGGGTAAAAGTTTTGGTGTCAAAAATTGGGTTTAGATAGGCTTTACGTTAATTACGTCGTTTAATTAACAAAAAGCTTTCTAATTACGCTATTGGGCATAACTCCTAATCTAGACCTCCAACTTATATGAAATTTTAGGGACATGTTTATAAATCAATAATAAAGATTATTGTCCTTTCATATTTCCAAAATTCTCGTTTTATGGTCAAAAGGGCATTATGGTCAACATTAAGCAATTAACGGAAACGTGTAAACGAATCGGACAATCAACGATCCAACCACAGAGGGTTATACCATCATGTAACATGGTCCTTAAGGAAACTCTAAGGCATTCCCAAACCCATCTAAATTGGGTCAGAACTGAAGTCAAAGGAAAAGTCAAAGTTTTGCGACTTTCAGTTCCGAACCGAGCTTAAACAGAAAATTGTCGGATCAAACAAGCTTGGACCGGTTCTTATACTTATTACCAAGTTATATGAGTGATCAAATGGGTTACACACCTTCTACATTGTTAATTACATGTTAATTTGCAAATTAAGCTTCTGTTAAATTTTTCTAAACAACTTTGACCCGACATTTGATCTAGTTAGAGTGGGAATCTGAGGGTGCCCTTTTAAGGGTTTATTGCCCACATAAATACCAACTTATAACTATCTTAAGTTTGACTAATCACTGGACCATTAGTGATTAATCGATAATTCAAACCTTAATTACGACGGTTTGACTTTAGGCTAATAACTAAGCAAAACTCAACTAAGGAAGATTAAGGATACTTACCAAGGTTCTAATTACGACCAGAGATGCTTAGGGACAGCCCTTGAGCTCCAGGAAGTTCCACAAATGAAGTTGTGAATGAATGATCAAAGTAGCAAACAAATGGGGCTTTATATAGTGTTCTTGATCCACTAAGATCATGACAAATCATGCTATACATGATCCCTGATGATTAACAAGTGTCCCTAAGGCCTAAGGATTAGTTTAGGCAGCTCTTGGAAGTGTTTAAGGGCAAGAGGTGTCGTTTACATGGGCTGAACAGATAGTTTAAATGAGTTTCTGCATCTAGGGATTGCTTACGGACCGTAAGGGTCCAGCCTTACGGTCCGTAAGGACCTGGCCAGCAAAACAGAACTTTCATAAAATGACACATTTGGCCCCTGTGCTTCCAAATGTCATTTCCGACACATCTAAGGCCCGTTAAACCATTTTTAAGGCTCTATAATGATGCCTAAGCATAGAGAACATGAAACATGCTCAAAAACATGTCAGTTGTTGGTTCGTTTGGTCGTACGGTCACGTTGTTCGGCTAATTACGACGAAACACGGACGGACGCGAAACACGTTCCAAACGACGCGAAGAATGGAATTTTATCAAGCCAAACACTAAAATAAAATATTTTAGTGCTTACATAAATTTTTGGGTGTCCGGGGATATTCAGAATGTAAGATATGCGCGTAAACGCAAACTTGTGCGCTTTTTGACACTTTTAGTCCCTGTATGACTTAAAAGCTTATTTTTGCGCACCAAACACCTCTAAGCCTATATCTAGGCTATATTAGGGATAAATATGGTATGTTTATCTCATGGTCATATTTCGAAAGGTCCGATAACATACGAATCGGCATACTTTTGCAGTTTGACGCTTTAGGTCCCTCAATTGCGCAATCTTGCACATCTCATCGTTTAATTGCATTGAAGTTTTATCTAAACCATAACAGGCATTCTTGAAAGTATTATTAAACATGATAATGCTTCGGGCTCGATAAAAGGTCATTCAGAGGTATAATTAAACATATTGACACTTTTAGTCCCTTATACTTGCAAAGTTGCGCGTAACTTCACTTTTGGGCATAAAAGCCTTGGGTGGCCAATGATTGGCAATCCCGAGAGTATAATCAAATATCATGAGGCTCTCGGTTTGTTAAAAGGTCACTCAGAGGTAAGAATTAACATGTTGACGCTTTTAACCCTTTTCTGCGCAAACTTTCAATTAATTACATAAACGGCTACACTTGATTAACACTGGCTCATTTGTGAATATAAAACCGAAAAAGGTTATTTAGAAGCTTATTTTAGGTATGATAATACTTCCAGTTCTTTCATAATCAAAGTTTTCGATTTTTCGAAAAATTAGTCCCTTAAATTCAACATTTGACTTCATTAGGGTTTATTACACGTGTCAATACTTCATTGGACGTGATTTTTCGAGGTGTTATAATTTGCTAGGTTTTTGAGATAATCGGTACGTGTAAGAGATTCGATCAATACATATTAATAAATATCACACGTATTAAATAAATAAAGAAAATTTAAATAAAAATATTAAATTTAACTAATAAATAAATATCTATACTTTCTATAATAAGAGATTATGAGCTGATGTAAAACTGTCTACGTGTCAATTTCTAAGCTATGCCACATGTACTCGCTGATGTCATAATTCCGTTTTCAATATTTATATCTATATAAATCTAACTAAAATATATAATCTGATTTTATTATTTAGTAAATTATGGTTTTCTTTAGGAGGGAGTTTTGAAATTGCATGGGGAGAACAAATTGCCATTTAATGCACTGCAACAAGTAATCATATATCTCTCTCTCCTTCTTCACACTTTCTTATTCAAACTTTCTTCTCATTCAAAAAGTTCAGTGATTCCATTTCACCCTTTTCTTCTCATTTCAAAATGTCCTCATCTTCTGTGCAAACTATGTCATCCGGCAAGAAATCCGGCGGTGAACCACCATCTTTGTCACTCAGTTTCATTGATGATTTGAATCCGTCCAAAGATATGTGGAATCTCAAGTGTCGAATCATCCAGAAATGGGTTCAGTCCTTTCGGATGGATCTGATCTTGCTCGATGAGAAGGTATTAGTGTTTGTCAAGCATTTTTCCTTTTTTGCTCTTTTTATCATTTTTTTATTTTGAGTTTTGTGTAATTTAGGGTTAGATAAAAAGAAACAAAGATGAATATTTGTTTGTTTTTATCCGAAATAGATTATTATTGTAAAGTTACTGTTTGTTTGTTTGTTTAAAGAAACAAAGATGGTTTTTTGTTTGTTTTTTGGATCCTTTGTAATTTAGGGTTAGATATAAAGTAACAAAGATGAATATTTGTTTGTTTGTTTTTTCCTCTGAAATAGATAATTAATAGATAATTATTGTGAAGTTAGTGTTTGTTTCTTTCTTTAAAGAAAGAAAGATGGTTTTTTGTTTGTTTTTTGGATCTTTGATAATTTAGGGTTAGATATAAAGAACCAAAGATGAATATTTATTTGGTTGGTTTATGATCCTTGATAGATGATTATTGTTTACTGTTTGTTTGTTTGTTTTATGGTTAGGGATAATGAAACAAATATGAATATTCTTTATGTTTTGAAAGTGTTTTTTTGTAATTTAGATTTGTGTAACTAAAGTTACATGGTTATGTATTTTCTGTTTTGTGTAATTTAGGGTTAGTTATAATGATAAAAAGACTAATATTTTAGTTGGTTTTTGGTCCTTTATAGATAGTTACTGTTTGTTTCTTTGTTATAGGATTAGGCACAATGAAACAAACATGAATATTAGTTGGTTATTGATCCTTCATATGTGGAGACTTTAGCTGAGTATCTTTTATATTTTTTTTGAGGTACTGTTTGTTTGTTTGTTTCTAAAGTATGTGGTTTCACTTATTTGTCAGGGCCGTAAGATTCAGGCAGGGATTAAGGCTCCATTGATCCCTGTATTTATCTCACAGCTTCATGAGGATGAAGTTGTTATTCTCTCCAGATTTGGTGTTGGAGAAAACACCGATGCTTACAAACTTATTAACCATGGTTACAAGATTAACTTTTACCGGTGTACGGTTATTACTCGTGCGAATGGTTGGGAAGGTGTTGATTAAAGATTTAATTTCATGGCACATTCAGACATTGTTAATGGAGAAGGAAAGGATCTGCTCACGTGTGGTATGACTGTTTCTGATAATATGATATATGTTTTGCCACACTTTCGAATCTCAATAATTTCTGTTGCTATGTTTACCATTTTAGATGTTGCTGGAATTGTTGTCTGGTGTGGAGATATGGAAATCTTTCCTAATGAAAGAAAAAAGATGAACTTGGATCTTCAAGATGTCCAGTAAATTATAATTTGCCATTTATATAAATTTGTTTGTGTGTTATGATTGTATTTAATGTACTGAAGATTCATTAAATTGTTATGCCAATTTAATACAATAGCAATGATTAGATTATTTTATATATAAGATTCTTCATTGCATTTAATGTAATATTCATAGTAAATCATTTTCATTATTTAATGTAAATGATTAGTAAATCATATACAATATTCATAGTAAATGATTGTATGAACTTTTAATGTTGTTTTTTTTATCTGTTTCTTTTAGGGGAGAAGTAGTCCGTTGTACTTTGTGGAATGGGTATGCACAAGAATTTAATGATTTTTTGTCTCAAAACTCTCTGAATGAGACTGTGATGGCTGTCATTCAGCATGCGAGGATTAGGAAGTGGCAGGGTAATTTATATTTGACTGATTTATCTTTGTTTAGTTTTTCCAATATCCATTTTGTTACATTTTTTAAGAACATTTTTTTATTTCTGTAGTGATTTGTAATGAATTGTTGGATATGTATATTGTTTCTTGCAGGTCAATATACTGTTCAGAGTGATAGGTTTGGAAGTCGTCTATTTCTCAACCAAGAAATTGATGAGATTAATGAACTTCGCAGGAGGTACTTTCACTGATTTATATTTTATATTTTTCATATTTTATTAACATAAGTTTGAGTATTAACGCTAATTGTGGTTTTATTTTTATAGTCTTTTAGTGAAACAATTTGAAGCTGGTGCTTCTTCTACTCAAACCATTCTTTCATCTCAGAGTGTATTTCCAGTCCGTCAAGAATTTCTAATTGAGACTCCTAAGAGACATGTTGATGAAATTATTGAGATTGATAGCGTACGAATAATTCTATATACATTCATAGGCATTTCATTTTGTTAATTTTTTCTATGTTTTATCAATTGAGCATGTTAATAAAGCTTTATCTGTGATATCGTAGGTAATGCCATGTGTGGTAGTTGCAACGGTCAAAATTGTTCAACAAAACTATGGCTGGTTTTATCCGACATGTCGAGACTGTAACAAGAAGGTGTTGACCAAAATTGAGTACTTACGATATGCTAAAACCATTTCTGATGAGGTCATGAATCTGTCACCTACTTCATTGGTTTGTCCGAAATGCGATAAAGAATGCACTTCCATAACCATAAAGTAAGTTGACGTCCGATCTTTTTATGTCCAGAACTGCTATGGTTTTAGCTGTAATTTACTTGACATTTATTACAGGTTCAAAGTACATTTGAGAGTGCAAGATGAAACTGGCAGCGTTTCTTTTGTGATGTTTGATAAAGATGTAATGAAGCTTATTGGTTCAACTGCGAATGATATAAGGGAACACCAAGTGAAGGTCAATGATACTGAAACTTTTCCCCATGAAATATCACGGTTGGTCGAAAAGAAGTTGGCGTTTAAAATTGAAGTTTCTGATTACAACCTTAACCATGACTACCACGTCTACACTATCCAAAAAGTATGTGATGATCCGGACATAATCGCTGAATTGGTTGCTGGTAATGGAAATGCTCTTGAGGTTGCTGATGAGGTAAGAGTTTTTGTATATCATATATTGATTTATTTTTTTCTTTCCAATTTTTGTAGTTTAAATATCTTAACTAAATTCCCTTTTGGTAATATTTTGATATTAGGTGTTTAGTCAAGAAGGTTCAGAAATTAAAGCTGTTCAATTATCTGAATCCTCACAGATGGCCGGTACTGATATTTCAAAGGTGAATAAGAATTCTACAGTTTTGTTTTCGCTTGAGTGTAGATTATATTACATTATTTGATACCTTAGTAGTTTTGTGATTTAATTGAAGGATGTTGTATCTGTTATGGCCGACTCTTCCGTTGTCGAAGCCGAGAAGGATTCGGCCACCAGTCCTAATGGTAAACGTTCGTTGCAGGATGTGGAAGGTCAAAATGTTGGGGAACTCTCTTCTAATAACAAAAGGAACCAGAGGAAGCCATCTAGGCTTAACACTTAGCTTCTTTCATGTCGTTATATTTTGATGTTTAAGCAAAACTATGTTTTTGGTATGTACTTAAGTATGTGGTTGTTTAAAGTTTGGTTGGAGTTGGTAAGTGTTAAACTACTTAAACAATTGTTTTGTATGTTTTAGATGTTGGTAATTTATGAACTTGGAACATGTGGTTTTATGCTGGGAAATATAATATTTGCTTATAATGTGTGTTTTGATTTGTGAATATAGTATATGAGATGTCTAAATTAGTTTGGCATAGTCTAAATTCTACTTTTTTAATATAGAGTTTGAATGTATGTTTACTTTATAATCGCATTACAAAGAAATTGTTAATATCTACAAATTATGTGAAAGAAGTTATATTATTTGAGTTAAATCAATTTTCGTTATGATAGGATATAATTCATAAATATTAACCTACCCTTTTATAAAGTAATGTAGGAGCCAATAGATTGATAAATTGGAAAGCCTGTTCCGAAGCGGCCCAACGAATTCCTAATAAAACCAACACAAGGATGGTTAGAAAACATGTAGTAGTTAAATCTATATAAGTTTCTGTATGCAAATAAATTATGGGACAATGTGACTCGCTAAAAATCTATCATTAAACTTCAACTTCAAATATAAGTTGGCTATTTGATCGCGTTATAGTAACTTCATTGTAGTAACCAATAGATTGGTAAAACCAAGACAAGGATGATTAAAGCTTATGTAGTATTTAAATCCATATAAATTATGATGTTTCTAAGGGGTCCAACGAATTCCTAATAAAACCAAGACAAGAATGTTTAGAAACATGTAGTAGTTAAATCCATATAAATTTCCTGGTGCACATAAATTATCGGACAATGTGACTCAGTAAAAATCTATCATTAAACTTCAACTCCAAATATAAATCTTGTGGATCGCGTTATAGTAACTTCATTGTAGGAACCAATAGATTATGGATTTTTCAATTTCACTTACTTATATTTTTTAAACAAAAACCAGTATGTAAACATACTAACAAATAAAATCAGTACCAAATAAAATCCACCAAAGGGCCCCAAATTTGGCTGCCTTTTGCAATTAAATGGTGTAAGTCTTTCAATAATTTCTGGCCCATAAGTTGTGAACCTGTATTTATATCCTGTCAAAGGCCCACAAAATGAATCAGATTTCTTAAATCACAATTTCATATCGTCCGCTATGTTTATAGCTTCTTTTCCGACTGAATCAAAGTGAAGATGAAAAATTAGCGCCAAAAACTCAAGTTATAATTCAAGACACTCTTACTTTGGAAGCAATCGATGAACACTAAATGGTAGGTTTTTCTATCTCATTTGTTTAAATCTATTCTGAAGATTTTTCTGTGATCATCCACTTATTTAGTTAGGTTTTAAATAGGGATGTTCAATCACCACTAGCTGTTGAGAATAAATGTTTTTGGAGACAGTGATTACAATAATCACCTGTAGCTAGCCCTAAATCACACATATTTTCTCAATTCTTGTGTACAGTTTTGGAGAGTAAAAAGAATTTTATACCAAGACATAGAGAGTATTTTCCACAGTGCAGTCCCCAACAGTCCAAAGAATCAAGGAAGATAAGAAAGTCTATCTTGAATAAGCGTAGAAACAGTGGTGTGGTTCAATTTGTACAGACACCTCCTATTATTGATACACTTCTGGGCAATGTTACTATTACAAAAAACGATAATGGAGGTATGTTTTTTATGGTCATTTTTTAAATAAATATATATACGTAATGTTATATTAGCTGAAATCAGTTTGTTGATATATATCAACAAGTATCATCAAAAGGTGTCTACGAAGCCTCAACTCAACATTACATGCCATCCAGTGTAAATCAGAAACAAAGTGTAATGTCGTTGGAATCCTCTTCTAAAAATATGGGTAAACAACTCTTGTGCTACTTTTCTAAGATAGTCTACGAAGCCTCAACTCAACATTACACGCCATCCAGTTTAAATCAGAAACAAAGTGTAATGTCGTTGGAATCCTCCTCTAAAAATATGGGTAAACAACTCTTGTGCTACTTTTCTAATTATCTTACATACTGATTGTTGTTGTTTATTAAATATGTCTATGTAAAATATGTGAAAATTGTAAGTGTTTGTAGCATAAATTAACCAAATCTCGTCATGTACAACATGTGACACGCCCGACAAGTTAGATCGAACATGTGTTAGTACCATTCCTCTGACTTCATCCAGGCTTGGTAAGGTTATAAATCTTATTTTTTTTAAGGTATGCTATCAGATTTGACCTTGTCCCTTTGTTTCAATTTTAGGACAATCCGGAAAGGCTAATTATGGTGTTTATGACTCTAGAAAGAGGAAACAAAGTTTCAAAACCATGGATATAAGTAAATTTGATTTATCCATTGTAGCTGATGTAAGGAGGACATCTTCAATGGTCACACCCCTTGAACCATCAAATCATAAAATTGAGAGCAGCCCATTAACGGATATTACAAACTGTATGTTGTATACACTTTTGTTATTACTGTTAATCATTTATTGAATGTTAATGTAAGTTTTATAACATTTGTAAATTTTGTCTTGCAAGTGGATCATGTTACGGTAAGGTCCCGTCGAAGTGATATTCCAACTCCTCAGAATATTGATATTAGAACTTCTCGACAGTTGCCAAAATCTTCCGTATTAGCGTTTATTGGTATGTGTTTTACTTTTAATGCAAAACTAAATATAGGTTTTCGATTCACTATATTTGTCGAATCTATTGCTTATCCTCCTACCTGTTGGAACCGATGTTAATTGTCATTTCCAAAATGAAACGGCAGGAAAAGAAAATTCCTACCCTGGTGAAAGGTCTAACTTTGATGATTCCAATTCCTTTGATTGTTTACCATCTTCTATCGTAAAAAAGATTTACGGAATTACAAGAGGTACATACCCTCCTTAAACTTATCAAAGTATGTTTCCAGATAACAGTTTAATCTCCTAATATTTCACTTATATAATCATTTTTTTTACCTGCCTATATAATTTTGTAGAATACGTTGATCATGGAGATGCTATTTTTGTATGTTCTTACTGTCATGCAATGGTTTGGAAAGATGAAATGCTTAGGGGTAATTTGGATTCTAAGAAATCGTCTTTTTCTCTTTGTTGTTCGAACGGAGACGTTGAATTGCCTTCCTCACCTGCTCCTCCTCCACTTCTCGAAAGATTTTACAAAAGAGTTACTCCTGAAAGCCGCAATTTCATGAATAATATTCGAGCATATAACATGATGTTTTCCTTCACATCCCTTGGTGGCAAGGTTTCTAAAAGTTTTCAAAAAACCAAAGGTCCTTATGTTTTTGGACTGCAAGGACAAAATTACCATCGCATTGGTAGCCTGCTACCGAATGATGGTGAAGAGCCCAAATTTTCACAGCTTTATATTTATGATTCCCAAAACGAGGATTTTAACCGTCAAAAGGCTGTAAGGTAAATTAAGCATTCACTAAATACTGATTTATGTCAAGTGTTTTAGATATATCTGATCTATATAATAATGTCATTTTTTACACAGTGTCGAGCAAGTTTCGAAGACAGACACTAAACAACAACTTGATCTTGCCATCATATCAAGTCTTAAAAAAATGTTGGATTCATGCAATCCACTTGTGAAGTCATTTAGAATGGTACGAGATTGTTTTAAAGAAAATGATTGGCAAAATGTAAGACTCAAGCTCATTGGAGTAAGGGATAAGGATGGTAGAATTTTTAACTTGCCCACTGCTGAAGAAATTGCTGCCTTAATAATTGGTGATTTTGATGGAGCATTTGATAAAAGGGATATCATAGTTCAAACAAAATCAGGCGATCTTCAAAGAATTAGTGAGCTTCATCCCTCTTATCTTGCACTGCAATATCCACTTATCTTCCCATTTGCAGAAGATGGATTTAGACTTGGTATTAAACATCGAGGTGCTTCAGTTGATTGTGATATACTTAGAACCAGCACCACAATGAGAGAGTACTATAGTTACAGAATACAAGACAGAGCCAACCAATTTTCGTTATTACTCAATGCCCAAAAGCTATTCCAACAGTTTTTAGTTGATGCGTATACAATGATAGAATCTGCACGGTTAGCTTACATAAAGACACAACAACCCAAACTTAGAAGTCAAACGTTTAAGAATTTAAATCAAAGTGTTTAAAGTGGCCAAAGCGATGCGTCAAATTGTGGAAAACAAATTTTGTTGCCATCTTCATTTACCGGTGGAGCGAGATATATGATGCAAAAGTATCTAGATGCTATGGCAGTCTGCAAAGCTGTCGGATATCCGGATCTGTTCATAACAGTCACTTGTAATCCCAATTGGCCTGAGATTTATAGATGTTTAAAAGACAAACGGTTGAACCCTCAAGATAGACCAGATATTATCGCACGGTTATTCAAAATTAAAATCAATAATCTAATTCAAGATTTCAAGAAACATAAATTCTTTGGTGGGATACAAGCAAGTAAGTCATTGTAAACTATTTTAATTAATTTCTCAAATAATACTTTTACTAACACTTTTTTGGATGTAATATTTCAGTTATTTATACAATCGAATTTAAGAAACGTGGTCTACCGCATGCTCATATATGTTTGTTCTTAAGTGCTGAGAGCAAGTTTCCAACAGCTAAAGAAATCGATTTGGTTATTAGTGCTGAAATACCTGACAAAGAGTTGGATGCTGAACTGTATGAACTTGTCAAACAATTTATGATCCATGGTCCTTGTGGTACAGACAATCCTCATTGTCCATGCATGGTTAATTTAAAATGTTCGAAGAAGTTTCCGAAAAAATATGTAGATGAGACTTGTGTTGATTCTGAAGGATATCCTGTCTACCGTCGTCGGCAATCATGCAACACAGTAGAAAAAAATGGTGTGTTGCTTGACAATAGGTTTGTAGTTCCGTACAATGCTATGCTACTCAAAAAGTATCAGTGCCACATAAATGTTGAGTGGTGTAACCAAACAGGATCCATCAAATATCTGTTCAAATACATTAATAAGGGTCCGGATAAGTGACAGCTTCTGTTTACGAAAGTACCACCACTGCTAATGTGAACCCTCAAAACGAGGAAATGACAAATAATGAAAATCTGTCAAACAAAACAGAATTAGATAAAGTTAAAGCATATCTTGATTGTAGATATATTTCAGCGTGTGAAGCTGCTTGGAGAATCTTTAAGTTTGACAAACACTATCGATTTCCATCTGTTGAAATATTACCTTTTCACTGTGAAGATGGTCAGGCTATTGTTTATGATGATAATTCAAACTTGTGTGACGTGGTCAGTAACCCAACTGTGAAAATGTCTATGTTCACAGAATGGATGAAATGTAATCAAACGGATGCATTTGCTAGAACGTTGAAGTATATAGAGTTCCCCAGATACTTTGTATGGATACGCAAAGCACGAAAGTGGGTACGTAGAAAAAAACCTTTTGGTGCAGTTGGTAGGATACATTATGTACCTCCATCACTTGGTGATTGTTATTTCTTGAGAATTTTATTGAATCACGTTATAGGACCAATGAGTTTCAATGATATAAAAACAGTTGATGGAAAAATATATGATACCTTTAAAGATGCATGTTTCGCTCGCGGTCTGTTGGACGATGATAAGGAGTATTTAATGGCCATTAATGAAGCAAGCACATGGGCCACTTCTGATTTCTTGCGTACATTTTTTGTAATGCTGTTGATGTCAAACTCCATTTCTAGGCCGGGTAATTTCTGGATGGAAACAAAATCTCTATTGTGTGAAGATATATTATATCAGCAACGGAGGATTACTGGTATTCCAGGTAATTTAAAAAACTTAAATAAATTTTCAGATTCCATTTTAGTTTAATCAAGTATTTAAAAAATCTAATTACTAAACATCTGTTTTATTTTTTAGATTTGGTTCTTACAGAGGAAGAGATTGAAAATATTTGCTTATCACATATTGAAAAACTGTTACTTGGTTATGGAAGTACGTTAAGCAGCTTTTCTGACATGCCAAATGTTCCTGACAACTACATTTCAGCATTGAACAATCAATTGATAATGAAGGAACTTTCGTATGATCGGGCTATCTTAAAAAAGGAACTTGCAGCTTCTTTAAAATCTTTAACTGATGAACAGCGAAAAGTGTATCAAACCGTCATGAATGCAGTTGGTAAAGGAAGTGGAGGTGTTTTCTTTCTATATGGTTACGGTGGAACTGGTAAAACATTTCTGTGGAAAACATTTGCAGCTGCGTTACGTTCCAATGGTGAAGTTGTGTTGAATGTTGCATCCAGTGGTATTGCATCACTTCTATTAGATGGTGGTAGAACGGCTCATTCCAGGTTTGTAATTCCGATAAATGTTAATGAGGATTCTGTATGCTCTATAGAACCGAACAGTGAGCTAGGAGGCTTAATAAAAGAAACTAAGATGATAATCTGGGATGAAGCACCAATGACACATAAGCATTGTTTTGAAGCTCTGGATAGAACAATGAGAGATATAGCCCGTTCCAATAATCCGTCCTTGCAGAACAAACCTTTTGGTGGAAAGATTGTGCTTTTTGGCGGTGATTTTAGACAAATCCTTCCAGTCATTCCAAAAGGTACCAGAAGCATGATTGTAAATTCTTCATTGAATTCTTCTTATATATGGTAGGATTGTCAGTTACTCAAGTTAACTAAAAACATGACATTAAAAATCGATACCAAACCAAGTAATTTTAACGAGACCAAGGAATTTTCTGAATGGATTTTAAGGCTTGGTGATGGTCTACTTGGTGGTCCAAATGATGGAGAAGTAGAAATTGAAATTCCAGATGATTTACTTATACTCGATCCAGTGAATCCTATATCTTCATTGATCACTTTCACCTATCCGGATATGCAAAAGTTTTTATGCGATTCAAATTACTTCCAACAAAGAGCCATTCTTGCACCCACAAATGAAGTTGTGGATTCAATAAATACAGAACTGTTAAATAGTATGCCTGGTGAAGAAAATATATATCTCAGTTCAGATACTTTATGTGAGTCTGAGGATTAAACCGACCTTAACATGGCATTGTTTCCTCCGGATGTATTAAACAAAATGCATCTGTCAGGATTACCTAACCATAAATTGGTTCTCAAAGTTGGAGCTCCGGTAATGTTACTTAGAAACATTAATCAAACAAATGGTCTGTGTAATGGTACACGGCTTCAAGTAACAAAACTTGGAAAACTTGTAATCGAAGCAAAGATTATTATCGGAAATAATATAGGTCTTCATACTTTGATTTCAAGATTGAAAATGACACCGTCCGATAAAAGATTACCAGTGAAAATTGCACGAAGACAGTTCCCATTATCTCTATGCTTTGCAATGACCATCAACAAAAGCCAGGGACAATCACTTGAACGTGTAGGCTTATATCTTCCACGACCGGTTTTTAGTCACGGACAACTATACGTTGCTGTATCTCGAGTAAAGAGCAGGAAGGGTTTGAAGATCTTGATATGTGACAGGGGAAAACAAGTGTGTAAAACCACAACTAACGTGGTCTACAAAGAAGTTCTACAAAATCTATAGTCGTTGTAGAAATAGCATTTTGAACAAAAGTCTTTTAATGTTTGAAGTTATTTGGTATTATGTTTTGCACATCCTATGAACATGTTCCTTTTATCTAATAATAATGGATGTTATTTTAGAGAATTGTTTTAAAATATAGTATACATTTTTAAAAAATGATACCTTTAACAATTATAGAACAATGAAAGGTAAATAACAATAACATATATATAAAAGACAAGAAATAACTAATGCAAGTAATACTTTCAACCGTTAGTCATTAGGAACACTTCATGTTCTTAATATATAGTCTGCAGTGGTTTAGTAACATATGAACCAAAAACTTTTGAGTACGTACACCCTTCATACCACCAGGGTCAAAACTAAACTATCAACCTTTACAAAAGAGTTTTGAGCAAACTAACAACCACAAACAAAAAACATTGTTTCCATACATAATAACATTATCTGCAAAAGCCCCACAACCATTCAGTCAAACAAGAAAATACCTTTACCCATGACGAACTTAAGGGTAAACTCTTCACGAGGAACCATGTTTTTATCCTTCACAAACTGTTTCATGTTTTTTATGTAAAACCGACCATCAGGAGACTCGATACCAACTCGAACATCCCAAACATTTCCAGCAGCATCTACAATCTTTAAAGTCCTTTTCCTATCCAAGCCAAGTTTGTTAGCGAGAACTTTTTTAATGCGCTGTAACAAACAATAAATAATGTTTAGAAAGATAGTTTTATAATATGGTTAATACAATGTAAGGTCCTGTTAGTACTTTTTGGTTACAGAAACTTACAAAATGATTGTCCACACAGAAAACTACTGGAATAGTTTCGTCGTTCGTAGTTACAGCGAACATTTCAGCTTCATTGTCCTTAGTTATGTCATGCACATCTTCACCATCAGAGATACTAATAACCTCTTCTACCACTTCTTCCTTAATAGCAGCATATAATTATGGTGGCAACACTAAATCAGCATCCTTGGAACAATTGAAAATGGACATATCAAAAGTGTGAAGATCAATCATTTCAAACACAAGAAGATGTTCATCACTTAGTGAAAATTTCTTCTTAATCCGATCCCATCCAGTTGTTATGTAAAGCTGATTGTCACTAACATCCATTCGAACAAAAAAATTATACTTCCCAGGACCTCTAATAACAACCGGATAATTTGGAATGGTATTGTCCATCTTGTAATGTACAAATAAACGATTGATATGCTACAACGAGAAAAAATAAATATTAGTGGTTTCATATACTAGCATCCAATAA
>JARYGA010056393.1:0-23403 GCA_030545235.1 Helianthus tuberosus
TAGAATTTAGAATTGACATCATCCCCGGAGCAGCACCGGTTGCGAGAGCACCTTATAGATTGGCACCAACAGAGATGAAGGAATTGAGGACGCAGTTAGATGATCTGTTAGCCAAAGGTTTCATTAGACCTAGTTCGTCTCCTTGGGGAGCGCCGATCTTATTTGTCAAGAAGAAGGATGGATCGATGCGCCTGTGCATCGATTACCGTGAGCTTAATAAGGTCACTATCAAAAATAGATATCCACTGCCCAGGATAGACGATCTGTTCGATCAACTGCAAGGGGCAAGCTACTTCTCTAAGATCGATCTGAGGTCAGGCTATCACCAATTGAAGGTTAAAGATGAAGATGTACACAAGACTGCATTTAGGACTCGTTATGGTCATTACGAGTTCCTAGTGATGCCTTTTGGGCTCACTAATGCACCTGCCGCATTCATGGATCTCATGAATCGCGTCTGCAAGCCTTACTTGGACAAATTTGTCATCGTCTTCATTGACGACATCCTCATCTACTCGAAAAGCCAAGCTGATCACGAGAAGCATCTCCGTTGCATTCTGAAGCTACTTCATCAAGAGAAGCTCTATACCAAGTTCTCGAAGTGTGAATTCTGGCTTTGAGAAGTCCAATTTCTTGGACACGTTGTTAGTGAGCGTGGTATCCAAGTGGATCCCGCTAAGGTTGAAGCTGTCATGAATTGGCAAGAGCCAAAGACGCCTACAGAGATTCGTAGCTTTCTAGGTTTGGTAGGATATTATAGGCGATTTATTGAAAATTTTTCAAGGATTGCTGCACCCCTAACTTCTTTGACTAGGAAAAAGATTAAGTTTGACTGGGGGCCTAAGCTGCAAGAAGCTTTTGATATTCTGAAGCAGAAGTTGAGCAATGCACCTGTGTTGACATTGCCTGATGGGATAGAAGAGTTTGTAGTATATTGTGACGCATCACACACCGGTATGGGGTGTGTGCTTATGCAAAGAGGCAAGGTCATTGCCTATGCTTCACGTCAGTTAAAGGTGCACGAGAAGAATTACACCACCCATGACTTGGAGTTGGGTGCCATTGTATTTGCACTAAAGCTATGGAGGTACTATTTATATGGTATCAAGTGTGTGATCTATTCTGATCACAAGAGCCTCCAGCACCTGTTTAATCAGAAGGATTTAAACATGAGGCAGCGCCGATGGATGGAGACGTTGAATGATTACGATTGTGAAATAAGATACCATCCTGGCAAGGCGAATGTAGTCGCCGATGCCTTGAGCAGAAAGGAAAGGGTCAAACCCATCCGAATCAATGCCAAGAGCATTGAGATAAAGAACGGTTTGAATGAAAGGTTGTTAGCTGCACAGAAGGAAGCTGTGCTAGAAGCTAACTATCCTAATGAAAAGCTAGGGGTAACTGAGGAGCAGTTATCCAATGGCAAGGACGGAATTTTAAGGTTAAACGGACGAATATGGGTTCCAGTTTATGGAGGACTTCGGGATGTTATCCTCCAGGAAGCCCATAGTTCTAAATATTCCGTTCATCCTGGAGCTGATAAGATGTACCAGGATCTAAGGGCAAACTATTGGTGGATAGGCTTGAAGAAGTCTGTAGCTACCTATGTAGCTAAATGCTTGACGTGTGCGCAAGTCAAAGCAGAACATCAAAAGCCGTCAGGTTTGCTACAACAGCCTGAACTTCCCACCTGGAAGTGGGAAATGGTAACTATGGATTTTATCACCAAGTTACCTAAGACAAGGAAAGGAAATGACACCATATGGGTGATCGTAGACAGACTGACTAAGTCAGCACATTTCCTACCCATTAAGGAGACTTATAGCTCCGACATGTTAGCCCAATTGTACGTAGATAAGATTGTAGCTTTACATGGCATACCTGTGTCTATTATCTCCGACAGGGATACTAGATACACGTCACATTTTTGGAAAAGTTTCCAGCAATCTTTGGGCACGCGTTTGAATTTCAGTACGGCTGACCATCCTCAGACGGACGGACAGAGTGAGCGTACAATCCAAACGTTGGAAGACATGCTTCGTGCATGTGTAATTGATTTAGGTGGTAGTTGGGATAACCACTTGCCATTGATCGAATTCTCCTATAACAATAGCTACCATACGAGCATTAAGGTTGCGCCTTTTGAGGCATTATATGGTAGAAAATGCAGAACACCTGTTTGTTGGGCGAAAGTAGGGGAAGTTCAATTATCAGGACCTGATTTGGTCTTTGAAACAACAGACAAGATTGTCCAGATTCGCGATCGCCTGAAAGCTGCCCGAGATAGGCAGAAGAGCTACGCAGATCCAAAGCATAAATCTTTTCACTTCGAAGTAGGTGACAAAGTGTTGCTTAAAGTATCACCCTGGAAGGGAGTGATGCGATTTGGTAAGAAAGGCAAGTTAAGCCCGAGATACATAGGACGGTTCGAAGTCATCGAACGTGTCGGATCAGTTGCATATAAGTTAAACTTACCTGAAGAGCTCAGTGGTATTCATAATGTATTCCACATCTGCAATCTGAAGAAGTGTTTCGCTGACGAATCACTGGTCATACCACATACAGATGTGCATATAGATGAGAGCTTAAAATTTGTGGAAAAACCATTGTCGATTGAAGATCGACAGGTTAAGAAGCTTCGAAGGAAGCATGTGCCTATTGTAAAGGTGAAATGGGATGCCCGTAGAGGTCCCGAATATACGTGGGAGGTTGAGTCCACAATGAAAGAAAGGTACCCTTATTTATTTCAGTAAATCTTGAGGTCGAGATTTCTTTTAAGGGGGTGAGGATGTAACACCTCGAAAATTCACGTCCTATAATGAGTTGACACGTGTCGTATGTTTGAACGTGTGAAAGAATGTTCTAGAAGGACTAAAGTTGACAAACATGGAAAGTATGTGAATATAAGGGTTCAAAATGTCAACAGTGAATAAATATACTTTACAGTAACCCTACATGATGCCCATACCTTCAAACGAATAAATCATGGATCATACGAAGCTAAATATGAAAGAAAGTGAGAGATTACAAACTACAGGGGTTAAATGTGTCAACATGTTTAAAGTATACCTCGGAGTGACCTTTTAGCAAACCCGAAGCTTTGTAACGATTAATTATGCTCACTAGAATGCACGATAAAAATTTCATAAAGTTTCGTTATCGTATGAGAAAGTTATGATCAAATTCGTATACGAGGGGTTAAAAGCGCCAACGTTGAAATCTATGACTTTTCGGGTAATCAAAAGTTAACCAAGGACTTAACAAAGTTGGTATAAGTCTTGAATCCCTTAGAATTCAATTTAGAGGGCTCAAAGTGCAAGAAATAATGTGAAAACGACGTTTGGAAGGACCAGGGACCAAAAGTGCAAAAATGAGAAACCTGATGACTAGCTTACGGACCTCAACACTCTGGACCTTACGGTCCGTAAGCAGTTGCCCAGCGACAGAAAACAGGCAGCTGCCTGTTCCAGCCCGTTCCACCGCCTCAATCTGCCATTTTCCGATTTTAGGGACTTGTTTAATGGTTTTAGGCTTTAGGGGGGGGGGGGCACTTGTATGCATCTTGGATCATTGGTAGACTAGTTTGGCATGATCTTGTGAGATCAAACTCACTATATAAAGCACCATGAGTTGCAACATTTGATCATCCCTTCACAACTCAACATCTGAAGAATTCTGGAGCTCAAGGCCATCTTCTAAGCTTCCCAAATCGTGCATTAGACACTTGTAAGTATCCTCAACCTTCCTTAATTAAGTTTTGCTTAGTTTATAGCCTTAAAGTCAAACCGTCGTAATTAACGGTTGACTTATCGATTAATCGCTAATGGTTCAGCGATTAGTCAAACTTAGGGTTGTTATAAGTTGGTAATTATTTGGCAATAAACCCTTAGAAGGGCACCCTCTGATTTCCGCTCTAACTAGATCTTTTGTCGAGTCAAAGTTTATTGTAAAAAGTCAACGGAATGCTAATTTTCGCTTTAACGCATAATTAACAATATAGAAGACGTGTAACCTATTTTATCACTCATATAACTTGGTAATTAGTATAAAAACATGTTTATGCATGTCCGACTCGACAATTTTCAGTTAAGGATCGTTTCGGAACCGAAAGTCGCAAAACTTTGACTTTTGCTTTGACTTCAGTTCTGGCCCGATTTTGATAGGTTTAGACATGCCTTAAAGTTCCATTAGAACCTAGTTACATGATTGTATAACCCTCTGCGTTTATACCACTTGAATCCTTAATTGTCCGACGTTTCCGTTAATTGCTTAAATGTTGACCATAATGCCCTTATGACCATAAAACGAGAATTTTGGAAATATGAAAGGACTATAATCCTTGTTACTGAATTATAAACATGTCCGTAAATTTTCACGTCAGTTGGAGGTCTAGATTAGGAGTTATGCTCAATGACGTAATTAGAAAGCTTTTTATTAATTAAACAGCGTCATTAGCGTAAAGCCTATCTAGACCCAATTTTTGACATAAAACCTTTTACCCACTGTTGTAATATAATATTTTGGGATTTTTAAATATTTTTAATTATTTTTAAACTGATCATAAGCTAGGATTAGTGCCTTGATTCGGTAAATACCGATTATACCCTTTTCGGCCATAAAATGAGTTTTACAAGTCCTTTTGATACCAATCCAATTGCTACTGATTTTAAATAATAAATGAAGTGTTTTGAACCTTATGAACTAACCTGAAAACTCAGATTCCTATTTTAACCCGTAAATCGCTTAAAACGACGTTATACGCGTATTAAACGCATAGTAAGGGTTTAAAACCATTTTGTCACATAGGACTTAACACCAACTGATATACCATGTCAAAATAAGCTATATTACTGATTTATTCAGACCCGGATCACAGAAGCTTAATTGATCCCTTTTATAATCTTTAAAAATGACCAAAATACCCCTACGGGGCTTAATATGAGATTAAACTCGTTTTGGGCATAATGGAAGGTATCCTACTGATATCACAACATATTTAAGGCATATTAACTTAGGAAACCTGTTGAGGACTCTTAGGGTTACCCGTTACGCTTCTTGCGCGTTCGGTTCAGTTTATGTAACTAGTTTGCATAAATTAACCGAAACGGGTCAAACCATGTCATCTTTGTCTCAAAACCCATAATGTGTTTAAGTTACCCATATTAAACAAGCATGCAATCTTGTCGGTCAAAACCACATTCTAAATCGGTCTTCGCTTTATCATGCGTTTGAACCGTGTCTTCCTTTTGGAAACTAACCGGTCAAAGTCTAAGCTTAATTAAAGACCCGTTAGGATTCTAATAGGTTATTATAAACCTTCGTTCCAGATTAGGAGCCCAGTAAAAGTACTTGCATTTGCTGTATTTGATTGATACTTTGCTCAGGTAAATACTCTTAACTTATTTTCCCTATACGGGCTTGGGATACGGTACTATAAAAGTACCGCTTGGACGGGTATGTAGTCATTTAAATCGGATTGTGATTAATGTATTTACATAACTCGCTTTATTCTGTATTATTTGGTGTATGGCCCTTGGGGGTTAAATGACCATGTCCCGGATATCCTTGGCATCATTTTACGAAATGGCCACGACCTAAGCACGGGGTGTAGGCGTACACCTGACAGTTGCATATGTAAAAACTGGTAATCCACTTAAAGGAATCAACCTTGTGGGCATTATACCTGTGGGGTGTCGCTTAACTTAAGCCGGCTCTTCTAACCGGTACTAATGGACGACAAATGAGTAAAACTGTATACCAGATTATTTAATAATTGTCCCAAGTTATAAATGATATTTTGCCGAAGTGCATTCAAATCAATTTTCAAACTCTTTTCAAAATGAGTCAGTTAAGTTGTATTTACCAGTGTAAACTGACGTATTTTCCAAAAAGGCTAAGTGCAGGTGCTAGACGAAATAGGCTGGCTACTCTAGGCATCATTACTCAAGTCTCGCAAGCTCTAGATGTCAAAGTCTGTTGAACAGTTTTCCTTTTTATGTTGATCCGCCTGTGGATCCTTTACTTTCCGTTGTAATACTGGATATTACTTTATATTCGGATTGTAATATATTTACCTTTTGCTTCCGCTGTGCATTTATATATTGTGTTGTTTGACTATGATGATATCAACTACGTCACGATACTCCCCACCGGGCCCACCGGTCATACGTGGAAATATCGGGGTGTGACATTGATCATGTTAGGATAAAAAATCAATTGCAAGATAAAACAATTATAAAAAGAATACAAGAAACTGAAAATAAATTTAAGGATAATATATGTGCAAATATTCCAAATGCTTTTTGGGAAAGAAAGCAACATATTGTAAGATTACCTTATATTAAAGATTTTAATGAGAAAAATATTCCAACAAAATCTGAAGCTATACATATGTCTCAAGAATTAGAAAGCTATTTTAAAAAGAAATACAAGAATTATTAGATAAAAGGTTAATAAGGCCATCTAAATCCCATTGGTCTTGCTCTGCCTTCTATGTTCAAAATAGTGCAGAAATAGAAAGAGGAGCTCCTAGATTAGTTATAAATTATAAACCATTAAATAAAGTTTTAGAGTGGATTAGATATCCTATACCAAATAAAAGAGATTTATTAAAAAATATTTATGATTCAAAAATATTTTCTAAATTTGACATGAAGTCTGGATTTTGGCAAGTTCAAATTGCTGAAGAAGATAGACATAAAACTGGATTCAATGTACCATTTGGACACTATGAATGGAATGTAATGCCATTTGGATTAAAAAAAATGCTCCTTCAGAGTTTCAAAATATAATGAATGATATTATTTTACCATTAGGAAATTGTGCAATTGTTTACATTGATGAAGTATTAATATTTTCAAATTCATTAGATCAACATTTTAAACACTTAAATGCTTTCTACAATATTATTCATAAAAATGGATTAGTAGTATCACCTTCTAAAATGAGTCTTTTCCAAACATAAATAAGATTTTTAGGACATAATATTATTCAAGGAACAATAAAACCTATTAACAGAAGTTTAGAATTTTTAAATAAATTTCCAAATGAAATCAAAGATAAAAAGCAATTGCAGAGATTTTTAGGATGTTTAAATTATATTCATGACTTTTTCAAAGACTTAGGAATCATATGTAAACCTTTATATGACAGGTTAAAAAAGAATCCAAAACCATGGACTCAAGAACACACAGATATAGTAAAATATATCAAAGATAAAATAAAATGTTTACCATGTTTACATATTCCCCATTCTAATGCAGAATTAATTGTAGAAACAGATGCAAGTGACTTAGGATTCGGAGGAATACTAAAACAGAAATTAAATAATAAAGAAATTTTAATCAGATATTATTCAGGTGCTTGGAATGATACTCAAAAGAATTATTCTACAATTAAAAAGGAAATTTTAAGTATAGTTTTATGTATAAAAAAGTTTGAAGATGATTTATACATGAAACCATTTTTATTAAGAATCAACAGTTTATCTGCAAAATATATTTTAGAAAAGGATATTAAAAATTTGATTTCAAAACAAGTTTTTGCAAGATGGCAAGCATTATTAAGCAACTTTGATTTTCAAATAGAATTTATAAAAGGAGAAAATAATTCTTTACCAGATTTTTTATCAAGAGAATTTTTACAGGGAATATGAGCAACTCTGATTCTACAAAAAAGATTGTATTCTCAAAACAACAATTCTCAAAATCTCAATTATCAAGTTCTCCAAATTCTCCATCAAGACCAACCCATTTGCAACAATTTCCCTTATATCCCAATATTCAAAACAGATTTTCCCCTCTAACCCCAGGGCCCAGACCTAGACCTCCATTCTCATCCATTATTCAAAATCTAGAATCAAAACCCATTATTCAATCTCCTTCTTTCATAAAACTTTCTAAACCAGCCTCTCCTTCAAGCTCTTCACCAGCCACTATTCCTTATACTATCAACCCAAATAAAAATATTATCAAAATTCGAGAACCTTTGGAAGTCGAAAAGGTTAGCAAAATTTTTTTATCCTTAATCGACTTCATTTATCCAAGAGGATGCCATTTTTTCAAGGACGATTACAAGACCAGAGAATATTATCAAGCAATTTTAGTAGATTCAGAATCAGTTATTATTCGGCACAATTTTAATAGTGGAGATCCTTCCAAGATTGCTTATAGTCAAGTTAAAATTTTAAAGGTTCTATCTTTAGAAGATTGGAATTCTAAGCCCTATAATTCAAAAACCCTTTCAAACTTCAGTGCTTATCCTCAATATAACTATTATGATTATCAAGATGCATGAGAATATGCATTTCTTTTAAGAAACTTTGATCATTCTTGGTTCTTCCAGTTTGATGAAGATTTTTCAAATATTTATCCAAGATGGTTTGTTAAATGGTTTAAATATATGGGAATTATTCCAGAAGCTTTTCCCAAAGAAATTTCAGAAGCATTTTCAAGATTCGTCGAGTATTTTCAACATGATGGAACACCAATTTTCGAATATACTTTACAGTTTATGAGTGTTTTCAGAATCCCATGGATTTGTTTATGGACCTACAATTTTCAAGAAGAAAGTCCTACAGAACTTTCTTCTCCATTGCTATTCAGACAATACAGATGGAAATGGTGGAATAAGTTTATCGTCACAAAAGCAAATTCTCAAGCAGTTACCAAGTATTATAAGGAACTAACTACTCAATATGAAAGAAGTCTAAAGTCTCCAATTCAAGATATCAAAGCCAGCAATGAAGATCAAGAATATATTCAAAGACTTTCAGGTTGCAATTCTCCAGAAGAAATTTTAAAGATAGTCAAAGAAATTCGACAGTCTCCATCCCCTTCTAAACACTTATCTCTGGGGACTGAAGTTTTCCAAGATTCTCAAGACCCATTTGATCTGATGTAAATATATATATATATATATATAGAGAGAGAGAGAGAGAGAAAGTATAATGTACAAAACGGCTTAACGTACGTAACGTACGCGACTAAATTACGCTAGTTGATTTGAAAATCACGCAAGTTATGAAGTTAAAACCCTAATCACGCTTTGTACATAATCACGCATAAGTGTGCATAATAACGCATGGCAAAAGTCTTCAAAATATAATCACGCACGTTGTAAACTTAATCACGCATGTTGTAATTTCGTCGCGTACGTAATGTACGTTAAGCAGTTTTGTACGTTAACCTTTCTCTATATATATATATATATAATAATTTTTTATATCTATATTTTCAAAGTTTTTGGCCGAAAAGAGATAGTGAAAGGTTTCTAATTATGAAGATGGTGCAAAATAATTCAACAAAAGGACAATCAACTTTTCTTATTTTCAAAAGTGGAGCAAATAATTCAACAAAGAGACAACCTACTTTCTAATTATGGAAGATTGTGCAACAAAGAGACAACCAACTTTCCTATCTTTCAAAAATGGTGCAAATAATTCTCAAAGAAGACAAACAACTTTAAGAGTATTTTCAACAAAGGAAATTTCATACGGAAGCTCTTTTCAAGAATCAATAATGAAGACCCTTTGACTCCGTCTATAAAAGGGAAGAAGATCAATGAAGAAAGTCACACATTTTCTTACATCTTCTCTTATGTATGAAAAAACCCTCAAACCCAAAACTTGTATTATCAACCTCTCTATGTTCAAAATCTTTAGATTTTCAAATTATAGGTGCTCCTCCCGATTGTAAGGAAATCAATTGTAATCAAGATTTTCAATCAATAAACTCAGGTATATTTTAAATTTATATAATGGTTGTTTATGTTGCCATCTCTTTAAATTAATTCATATTGTCTTCATGTTTAATCTTCTTCATATTAAGCGATCCTAAATCATTTTTAGAGAGAGAGAGGAAGGTTAACGTACATCACGTACGCGACCAAATTACGCATGTTCATTTGAAAATCACGCACGTTATAAACTCAAAAAACCAACATGCGTGATTATTTCATATAACATGCGTGATTATATTAAAATTTCATTTAGCCTGGGTTTGATCAATTTCATCGAAGTGGGTTCAAATTTCTTTTCGTTTCACTTCAAATTGGCTATTGTTCGGTCAATTTCATCGAATTGGGTTCAAATTCATCGTTAATTTTGAAAAGTTTCATCAAAATATCGACCCTCGAAATCAAACCGTAGAACAGATGATGAACAAAACATGACCAATCTTTGATTCAGACCGTAGAACAGAGGATGAAGAAACATGACCAAGCTTTGATTCAGACCGTAGAACAGAGGATGCATGAACATGACCAAGCTTTGATTCGATTAGAGTCAGATGGCAGTAACAGTGGTTTCAGATCATAGAACAGAGGATGCGATTTTTGAACTAGGAGGTAGGGCATGCGTGATAACATGTGTGATTATTTGTTTCAACATGCGTGATTAGGTTTTGTTGAGTTTTTAACGTGCGTGATTTTCAACATAACTTGCGTAATTTGGTCGCATACCTGATGTACGTTAAGCCGTAATGTATTTTACACTTTCTATATATATAAAGTTAAATTTTGATGATGATAAACATTGCATAGAGGAAATATTAGCTCCCCATTATAAAGTCATTAGCTAATAGGCAGGGCCGGCCCTGGAGGTGGGCGGGGAGGACCACCGGCCAGGGCCCGTAATTTCGTAGGGCACGTAAGTTTTAAAAAAAATCTGATATTATATATGTAAATTTTTTTAATAGGGTATAGCCAAACAAATGCTAACATAGGCCCACTTAAAAAACTCAGATGGCTTAGATTAGTTATCCCGTTAGGATTAGGTTAGTGAGCCCAATACCCAAATTATTTAAAAAAACTAATAAAAAACAATACGTCTATGTTGGGCAGCAACTAGTGCCCTGGATATTGAAACGCCTGCACTCTTTTGTTCTTCGATTTCAGTCTTGCACGCAGCCACGAGCCTGTTCGACGAACTCAGTCTCACGATCACGGATCACATATTTAGGTAAACATCAAATCATCAATCGGCCCTTGTTCAGTACTTCAGTTGTTATGCTTTGTCTTTTGTCGAATTCACTCGTTCAGACCCTTATTAGTTATTAATTATTATGTTTCTTTTTGTCGAATTCAGGCCCTTGTTTATGCAATTAGTTATTGTCGAATTCATGTCCTTTTTCTGTTGTGTTGAAGACTAAATTGTTGGTAATTTATACAGAAACGATTGTCGAGTTCAGGCCCGTATTCTTTTTTTTTTTTTTTTTTTGTCGAATTCAGGTATGATTTATGATTATATGATTAGTTGATTTATGATTTAGGATCTTTTTTTGTCAATCAAGAATGCAAGGAGGGCTTCACGAATCATTGGTTAGCTATTAGCTTATTAGTTTTTACGGTATGCCATTCATTCAAATACTATATTTTGTATTTTGTTTATTGTATTGTTTATCGAATGCTATATTTTTGTCAACGGTTCACAGTTGTATGAAAACTAGATTATTTATTTCGTTAAGGCCAAAGGGCACGTTTTTTCGAGCTTGAACAGGGTACAGGAATTCTCAGGGCTGGCCCTGCTAATAGGGTTTTGTTACATGTCACGTTTAATTTAATAAAGTTTATAAAAATAATTGATTATATATTATAATTTTAAAATGGGTAAATTACACTTTTCGTCCTTTATGTTTGTAGCAGGTTGCAATGGATAGCCTTTAACTTCAATAATTACAGTCACCGTCCTTTATTTGGAAAACGCATTACATCTTTCGTCCTTTAACACTAACCAAGTTAAAATTTTCAGTTATGTCTATCCACTTAAGGGTATTCTAGTCATTTCTTATTTTTATTTAAAATGTTCATTAATAAATAAACATATCATCCCCAATTCACCCTAACCCTAGAATCTCTCATATTCATCTCAAAAGCCCTAATGAGATTCAGACCGGTGAAACGACTATAGGTCTGTGTTGGTCGGTTCAGACTTATATGAGAATACCGATTCAGATTCCTGGAAGGATAAAAAGTCTTAACAAGTTAAGTCAGACCCCTGGAATCATAAACCCTTGTGAGATTCCGACAATTCAGACTCATGCTGCTCAGAGCAAATCTGTTTCAAAAAACATCGAGGAGTCGTGGGTGTGTAGGTCTGTTTTTCTCGGAGGATCCGATACGTAACCTATCCTTGTTTATCACAAACACTATCACGAGTGCGGAATCCCCGTAAAGGTGCAAACCAAACAAACGTAAAGCGAGTAACACAAACAGATAATCAAAGATTCACTTGGATTAAAAGGACGAGAACAATATCAAACATATGCACACAATGTTTAACGATAAACTCTCTGGTTTCACTATGCTCTCATGAACTAAACTGTGAAACATGCTTAGTATATATACTGACCTCTGACGAAAACCCTTTGGACGAAAACAAGTGTGACGAAAATAGTGATTTCGCCATACACATATATGACGAAAACAAGGGGTTTTCGTCAAGATGACTTATGACGAAATCTGATTTCGTCATGAGCAAACATGGACAGAAACTACTAAGGCATGGACAGTTAAGCATGATTACACAACCTCTAAACATAATGCACACTAGCATTAGGTTAAGATTCAAATACAAAGACAAGACGTCATACCAAGTAGGATAGGAGGATATCCGACTAGGTAGACATGACGGAACATACATACTCGATAACAAAAGACCGTTTAACATACAACGAAACAAGACAAGTTACAGACACAAAAATGCACTAACAAACTTCCCCTTGTCTGTTGCTTGGTCTTCGATCTTTGAGTCTTCAATCTTAGTGTTTTGCGGACCAGGTGCTTCCGGCATGAATACCACAATAAAAGCAGAAACAAGCGACGCGTTGGAACAGTAAAGCTTGTTGAGCGTACTCGTCTTCATAGAAGATATCATGCCGAAACAGTTTGTTGATGTCGGCCGCAGACATGTTGACAATCCACATCGGATCTAGCATGCGGAAGTTTTCCTGATCTTTAAATACAATCACCGCTTCATGTGTATCCGAATCGTAACACCATAACCGCATATTCTCCAAGAAATTTTGTTTCATCGGCATCAGCGGAATTTTATCCATGACTTTCGGCGGCTGATAGATTAGCTTGTATCGACCCGTGTTGGTCTCTGGATCTAACGTATACTTGATTTTGCTGATAGATCAGAAACTGCGGTTTGTATAGTTCATCTTTCCACCCGTTTCGACGATTGAACTTCAATCTCTTTTCGAACAAAGTTGTTCCAGCATAGTTTGAGCGATTGATCAGTTTCAACTTCGTTAAGGCAGCAGCGTCATAGAATGGCAGAGATGTGATACTCAGAAACGAATTGAAATACTGGATGCCGTGTTCGCGCTTGATGGCCACACAGTGAATATCCTTCACGAACATCCAGCTGAGTATCTTTCCATGTGGCTTTTCTTTTATGTACTGCATGTAATCAACTTGCGCTTCCGGAGGAGTTGGTTTCTCGATCTTCGACAAAAAGCTTTTTCTCCATTCTTGGAATGCGTCTGTCGGATCGTCTGAAGAATCACGTTTATTAAATTGCTCGTTGATGTCTTCAAGATTCTCTTTCAGCCATTCTTCATCGAACGGATCGAACTCCGTTCCGTCAGCACGAACGTAAGTTGATTTACTCGATTCACCTTCAAAACCTATTTCATCCAGATTCTCGGTGTCAACTATTTCTAGTTCAATTGGCATTTGATCAATCACAGCATCATCCACTGTGTTCATTTCTTCCAAAGCTAGTTTCTGCTCATTTGATAGATCTTCCACCAACTCCCCTTCTTCTAAAAGTTCTCCAGATACAGGATGTACAACCTGTAAGGCAATATCAGAAGAGCTAATAACATTAGAAGTACCAGCCATGTCGCTTTCAACGTAGGAACTTTTGAACATTTTCATCAATTCTGCCTATGCACCACTAGAAGTTCCTTGCGAAGATTCAACCTGTGGAGGCTGGTAAACTACGATCTGTGTAGATGTAGAGGCTGGAGGTTGTTTAGCTGCAGCTGAGGGATCTGGATTCCCTTGATCTTCAGAATCATGATCATGTTTCTTCAACACTTCCTGTTGCTTGCATCTTTCATTCCACAAAACAACAACACGTTTTCTGACGTTTTCGAAATTATTGTTCATAGTCTTAACTCCATCAGCAATAGTTTTATTTCTACTGTCGTACCACGCCTTGATTTCACTATACTTTGCCTTGAGCGTTTCAGCAGATTGTTGAAGAACACCACTGATTTGTCTGAAATGATTCATCTCTAACCCACAAGCATTGTCAGCCGCTTTTAGCCTTTCATTTTCAGCTTTAAGTTGATCGATCTCGGCTTGTTGGCGTCCTATAACAGTTTGTTGTTGTTCAACAATGGACTTCAACGTATTTATTTCCACCAGTTGACTGAGTTGATCATTCTTGGTGATTCTGATAAAATCAGTTTGCCTTTGTATACGATCTACAGCAGCTTCAAGTTGAGAAAATAAAAAGTTGTTCTTTTCATCTTGAGACATTTCCGAGAATAGCCTTTGACGTTCAGAACTAGGCTGAGATGTAGTCGCTCTGATTGCAGAAGTCATTGATCTTTGTGGACCAGCTTGAGGAGTTACCGTTGGAGTTTTAGGAGCCGATGTAATCACAGGAGGTGGTTGAGTAGCTGTAGTAGGTGGTTCTGAAGACCTCGAAGGAGACGGCACCATTGTAGAAGCTTCTTCAGCTGTGAATCCAAAGTTTGGATCCATTGTAGCTTCCTGTATAGGTTCAGAAGGAACGGATTGCTGAGCAGACGAGGAAGTACCAATGTTCTTTCTAGCTTTCTTCTTGCGAAGAACATCCGTTTTCCTTTTCTGCAAACGTTTGGTCTCAGTATCCGACGAAACATACTCAGAATCTGCTTGTTCATCTCCACCAGCACTACTAGCGCCAGGTGCACTAGCTGCTGTTGCTCCAGCATCACCACCATCACCATCACCATCATCACTATCAGACGAATCAGATGAATCACGCTTGCGCTTGAACTTGTCTTTCATCCTCTTTTCTAACTCGGGTTCCTCATCATCTGACTGGCTGTCGTCATGACGCCATTTGTCATTAGCAAGAGCCACGTATTCTTTGTTCGCCAGAGCACCAAACATCTTTCGAGGAGGGTCCGATTCTGTGTATTTCTTAGCAGAGTGACCTTTAAATAAATTAAAGGAATGTTCCAACATAGTTTCAATCTTGAGACGGTCGTTGTCAGCTTTGGGAAGATCAGGGTGTTGAGCATTCATGATCATTTGCACGAATCTCGGATACATCTAGAATTTCTTGCCGGACGTCCGAGATCCAGTTCTTCGAAGGTTGCCTTTCATGTTTGCGAATAAGAACTGTGAGATGCTGAATGGCTTATTCAAAACATGCGCGACCATCACACCGATGATATCGTTTCCGGCCATATCATAACCTGCACGATTTTTGCCTAAACATTGAATAAGTACATGCAACAAGAACTTATACCGCATAGGCAATGTAGCCTTGTTGATTTGCCCAGCAAAAATATCAGCAACACATTTCAACCTGAGCAGACATCCACGCGTGCACATGATTGGTACCGAGAATGGTGCATCAGCAATATCTTGAAGTTCCAAAACAGCGTTAAGAATCTCTTGAGTTACATCCACATTCAGCTTATTAACCTGCCCTCGAATCACTTCCTTTCCATCAACTTCCAGTATCTGAGCAGTTTCCCAGAATTCTTTAATCAATGTCTTATACACCGGTGTTGAGAAAGTAACGGCCTTGTTTATCCGTGATTCCCGTAGCCATTGCGTGATTTCCTTGAAATCGACAAACTTTCCTTCCGGATCAATATGAGCAACCATATTATGTCGCGGTTCTGACATGATTTCTTCTTCGGTTTTGTTGGTTTTCTTTGTGGCGGCTTTGCGTGATTTCGGAGCCATTCTGTGTTTGACAAATACGCGTAATAAGAGCGAGGTATGTGACAATTATAAAATTACATATATGTATACATATTTAATGTATATTTTAAACATTAAACATGTATAAGTATATATACTGTATAAGGTTACAAAGTTGACAGTTGGAAATTTTCTAAGTGTTTGAGAGATGGTTCCTGTGACGAAATCAAGGAATTAGCCATACACACATATGACGAAAACAGTGATGACGAAATCAGGGATTTCGTCGATGACGAAAACAGGGATGACGAAATCAGGGATTTCGTCGTCTTAAACAATTTTGGTTTTCGTCAATTTGGGGATTTTTGTCATTTGGGGATTTTCGACAAAAACTGATTTCGGCAAAAAGGGTTTTCGTCAAAAGTTAGGGTTTTGTCATTTGGGGATTTCGACAAAAACTGATTTCGGCAAAAAGGGTTTTCGTTAAAAGTTAGGGTTTTGTCATTTGGGGGTTTTTATTTGGTTAAACCCAGTTGATTTTATCCCAAACCACCCTTGTCAAACAAAGTGCATCAAACAACATAGTCACACCCTTGTATGAATCAAAAACATCCATGTGACATCGGTTAACAACTCAAATGAAAACCTAGTTGATTTATACTCATTGCCGATAATTTTACCGAATATCAAACAATCAATATAATACCAAGCATCAAGACATTAAACAAGAACAAACCCAAACCCACACCCCTATTTGATACCCGAAACAAAAACAAAAACCAAAACAAAAACCCAGATAAATACACAATATACATACAACACTTATCACAATCTAACATTTCAAAACCTTGTACAGAAAAGAAATGGAAAATATGAACATATACATGTATGAATGATCAAGTATCATCGAGTCCCAAAGAGTTTTATAAGCATCCGAACAAAAACAGTGGATTCAATCGGTTTAGATCAAGTTTTTGATGCATTTGAGTACCTTAGATTGTTAAATTATCAAAGAAATCAAGAGAAACTTGAAGTCGGTTGGGGGTTTCAGCGGAGAAGATGGATAAACAGTAGTGGGGTTTTTGATGAACAGTAAGTCGGTTGAAGTGAGGTTTTGAAAAAGTGAAACAATAATGCACATAATGCACAGGGGACCCCTTTTTATACTCTGGTCCACTAGGCGAAATCTCAAAACCGACGAAAACACATTTGGACCGACGAAAACACTTTGGGCCCGCTGAAATCCTCGAAATCATATGTGGGCTGACGAAAACACATGAAATCACATTGGGTCCGACGAAAACACATGAAATCAAATTGGGTCCGATGAAAACACTTGTGGGCCGACGAAATCACATGTGTTGGGCTTTAAACATTTAGCCCAAACACCTGGGATGACGAAATCAGGGATTTCGCCATTTTAAACAATTTTTGGGATTTCGTCCAAGACCAAAATGGGTTTTCGTTGACTAGTCAAACCAAAATGTGTTTTCGTTGACCAGTCAAACCAGTTTTTCATTTTCAACCACATTTTGAACAAATTTGAACAACATTTTGGCTTTGTTAGAATAACCAACTGCAAAAAGGACATTTTATGAAGTAGAAAACTTCAAGTTACCAACATCGGCTAATCAAAACAAGTTTTACAACTTACACTACAATACAAATTAAAGTGCGGTAAACTAACGAAAGACAATAACATAAAGAATTTGTACAATGAACAATCTTTTTGCGAGTTTCAAGGTAAGAGAATCATTACCAGCTTACGGTCTTTGTCAAAATGGTTTCTGATTTCTGTTTAAAGCTTTAGATAAGTATTCTACCACAATTATCGGTATTGTTGTCCACCTAAGCTCAACTTATCAGATGTAATCATAATTAGGAGATATGATTTACGGTAAGAGTTATACTTACTTGTCGGTGTACATCCACTCACGACACATTCCCGTATCAAGGTATGCATGAGAGTTCATCTTACCGGTGAGTATACTGCTTATCATCCATTTGACCGTATAAAAGATGTGAGAAACTCACTTATTTTGATTTGAAAACAAGCCCTATATGATAGAATCACTTATTGACGAGGAACTTGATTTTCAGATGCATGAAGGGCACAGGAGCAAGTCCGTGAACAGGTCAGTACTTTCGTACAACAAAGAGACGAACTTGACTCCCGGATAAATGTGATATATTATCACTTGTTTGTTTGGACATGTAATTGTTGATCACTTATTGAGGTCGTGTGCAATATGTACACGTATATATAGTATCATGGAAGATCTTAGACTTCGTCTTCGTTATTTTTACGGTTTGATACAACCATGATACCCAGATGATAAGACAGCATAAAGACCGAATATCTCAGAACCTCGGCAATCAATCAAACGAAATTTCGGTACTAAGACCATATGCCAATGTGTGGTTCCCACCTGACTTGAAGTCTGTTAGGTTTATATCATCCTGCATATTTTCGTCTGATTGTGAGCCTACCGATACATCGTTAGTAAAACTACTTATCATTTTTCAATTTTTCTTTTTCTTTTGACCATATTGACAGACCACACCAGTGTATATCATCACTTTCCCTTCTTTTCTCCAAGAAACTCATTTTTGATTTTCTATTGATTTTGAATTTTTTTGATTTTTCAAACTTAAAGACAGAAAGTAAACGACATATTTTTGGATTTTTTACATGTTTTTGTATTTTCTGAAATTTCTCCCCCTAAAATGCGAAAAGATAAGTAAACTGAAAATCTTTTTGGATTTTTGACGCTTAAGAAAATATTTACAAAAACGATTAGCCGAAAGAAGTTTACTCTTGTTTCACCTTAATACCATTGACCAACAAAAGATAGTCAAAACGAGATTTGTCAAAAGATTTTGTAAACAGGTCAGCACGCTGTTCATCAGTGTGGATTTTAACAACATCAATAACTCTTTTGTCAAAACAATCACGTATGAAGTGATACTTAATTTCGATGTGCTTGGTCTTGGAGTGTTGGACAGGATTTCTAGTGATAGATAGAGCAGCATTATTATCAACAAAAATAGAGGTAGATAGGAATTCAAAACCGTAGTCGCGCATTTGTTGCTGAATCCACAGAACTTGAGAGCAACAACTTGAGGCAGCAATGTATTCAGCTTCACAAGTTGATGTAGCGACACAAGTTTGCTTCTTGCACTGCCACGTGACTAAGCGACTTCCCAAGAATTGACATCCAGTCGTTGTGGATTTGCCATCTATTTTGCATCCGCCGAAATCTGAATCACTAAAAGCAACCAAGTCAAAACTATCATCCTTAGGGTACCAGAGACCGGTGACCGGGCAACCCTTCAGATAGCGAAAAATCCTCTTAACAGCTCCCAGATGAGATGCCTTCGGGTTGGCTTGATATCTTGCAAGCAGGCACGTTGGATACATGATGTCAGGCCTTGATGTTGTGAGGTACATGAGAGATCTGATCATAGCGCGATAATAAGAAGAGTTGACACTTTCACCCTTCAAGTCCGGAGTAATCCCGTGATTAGTCGGAAGTGGGGTACCAATGGGCGTTACTTCAGACATCTGGAATCGGCTCAAGATGTCACCAACATATTTAGTCTGATGGATGAATATCCCAGACTCAGTTTGTTGAACTTGTAGGCCCAAAAAGAAATTCATCTCTCCCATTGCGCTCATTTCGAACTTCTCCTGCATAACACTTTCAAATTGCCTGCACAAAGCATCGTTAGTAGAACCAAATATGATATCATCAACGTATACCTGTACCAACAACAAATCACCATCCTGTTCCTTGATGAAAAGAGTACAGTCAATAAGACCCCGGCGAAAACCGTTCTCCAGTAAAGTTTCATACCAAGCCCTCGGTGCTTGATGTAACCCGTAGAGAGCTTTGTTGAGCAACCAAACCCGATCGGGATGGATAGGATCTTCGAAACCTGGAGGTTGTTCGACATACACCTCTTCTTCAACAATACCATGCAAGAATGCGCTTTTAACGTCCATCTGGTAGACTTTGAATCCTTTAAAAGAAGCATAAGCTAGAAAGATCCGAATAGCCTCCAGATGAGCAACTGGTGCATAAACCTCATTGTAATCAATACCTTCAATTTGACGAAAGCCCTGAATAACCAATCTCGTCTTGTTGCGAATGACCACTCCACGATCATCCTTTTTGCACTTGTAAACCCAACGGGTGCCAATTTTCTTGTAGTTGTCGGGTTTTTCAACAAGTCTCCAAACACCCAGTTTCTGGAACTGTTGTAGTTCCTCTTGCATTGCTTCAACCCAAGAATTATCCTTTAAGGCTTCTTTCCAAGATTTCGGTTCTTCTTGTGAAACGTAACACGAGAAGGACCAATCATTTTGAAGACCTGATTCTCTAATGGCTGAATACAAACCAGCACTCTGGTTGTTTCGCAGCTGATTACACGTCTGCACCCCGCGTTGGACATCTCCTATGATATTCTGCTGTGGATGAGTATCGTGAATCCTCATTTCAGGATTTTCAGGAACACGAGCATTAATACCCGAATTGTTAATATTAAGATCAACAACCAACTCCACACCTGGAATATGCGTAGAAGTGGATGCATTCCCTTCAGCAGTATCAACATCCTGCACATGAGGAGTTTCAACAGAAGTACCCTAAACAGGAGTAACTGGAGCTGAAGTGCCTTCAGTAGCATCAAGATATTCATCATCTTCTGATGACTCATTGTACTCAGTAGCATCTTCAAATACCTCATTTTGAACCGTGTTGTTAACCGAATTAGAACCTTGGGGGTTAACAATAACAGGTCTAACCAATGTCGAGCCAGCAGCGTTGTCACTATCAAATAACATTCTAGCAGCTGCAGAATCTTCGTCAAAGGTTGGCAGATTAAAGGAGTCGAAAAGCCCATCGTAGTCGAACATCCAAGGATCACCAGGAGCTCGAACAGAACTTGTATACCTTTGAACCCTTACTTCACTCCATAGCTCAATCTTTTTGGTAGCCAGATTCCATACGCGAAAATTCGGAGTAGCATATCCAAGGAAGAAACCCTCGATAGCTTTCGCGCCAAACTTTCCATCCGGCTCAATCATAGTGCATGGACCGCCAAAAGGTTCTAGAAAAGAAAGATCCGGTTTCCTTTTCTATAGAAGTTCGAAACAAGTCTTGCCATGTCTCTTAACTGTAAGAACTCGGTTTAATGTGTAGCAAGCAGTAGACACGGCCTCCCCCCAGAACTGAACAGGAAGCTCCGACTCTACCAACATCGTTCTTGCAGTTTCAATTATCGTCCGATTCTTCCTCTCCGCGACACCGTTTTGTTGTGGGGTGTATCGAGAACTGTATTCATGAAGAATGCCCTTAGAAGTGCAGAACTCATCCATCACATGGTTCTTGAACTCAGTTCCATTGTCGCTTCTGATCCTCTTAACTTTCAACGTGTAGAGATTTTCCAACATTGTAAGAAGATCCTTGAGGATTCCAGGAGTATCACTCTTGTGTGCCATAAAAGCTACCCAAGAAAATCTAGAATAATCGTCACTAACCACTAAACAATAAGCATCCCCGAATGTTGTCTTGTGTCGCATAGGTCCAAAGAGGTCCATATGAAGACGTTCGAGAGGCATGCTAACAGTGTTGATTTTCTTCAGAGGGTGAGACTTCTTCGTTTGTTTCCCTTTCTGGCACGAAACACATATATCTTGTAGATGAAAACTTCTCACAGGCACACCATTCACAAGATTGTTTTTCACCAAATGGTTCATTTTTCTTAAGTGAATGTGCCCCATTCTTTTGTGCCAAGATATAGACTCCTTCTCTGTGGCTTTCGAGACAAAACATGTGACTTGTGCAGAAGTCGTAATCGCTTGGCTCATATCAAGAATATAAAGATCATTAACTCTTGGAGCCGATAAGAGAATCCATTCTTCTAGAATTTTGAAACCAGGTTTCAGCACATAACAACCGGCATCATCAAAATGCATGGTGAACTTCTTATCGCAGATTTGCGAAACACTGAGAAGATTATGATCAATTTGTCGAACATAATTAATCTTATCGAAACATACAACACCATTGGAAATCATTCCCTCTCCAGTGATGTATCCGCCTTTGTCTCCAGCAAACGCGACATAGCCTCCTCTAATATTTCTCACATCATATAGAAGCCGTAAGTCACCTGTCATGTGCCTAGATGCTCCACTATCAACAATCCAATGACTATTAATAGTTCCTCCTGGAACATCCTGCACATATCATCAATGATCAGTTGAGGATGGGGACCCAAGCCTTAGTGGTCTTGGGTCGCCCCTGAGCATCATGAAAGATGATCTCGATTTCCTGATGATTTTGTAACACAACACCTCCCCCTGAATTTTCACCCATCTTAGGTCTCCAAGTTTGATTTTGTATACCAGTTTTGTTTTTATAAAAAGATTTTGAAACTTCTGGTTTTAAAGATTGTGTAGAACTTGGTTCCCTATTAATTGATTTGACTTTCGATTTTAAAGCCTTTTCAACTGCTTTCACATTTTGACGTCATTGTTTCGTTTCTTGTTCCTTAACAGTTCTTTTATCATGTTTTGGTGAAACGGGACGACGTTGAGGGTGAACCTTTTCAGGTGGTGATTTCTCAACAAATTTATCCTTGTGAGTGTTTGGACAATTTTTAATGATGTGTCCAAACTCCCCACACTTAAAACATGTTCTCCTTTCCACAAACTTAGGAGAATCTGATCGACGAACAGATGTCGAACCCGTAGAACCCGAGGTACTTGCTTCTTCATCACACCCGTTTGTATGTTGAGTGTAATTGTTTTGACTGTTACGCTTTAAAATCGTGACTTGTTGGACAAAATCAGTGTTTGATTTGTTTTCAAAAGTCTCAATTTTATCCGTACCCTTTGATGCTACAAATTTGACATTACTGTTTTTCTTCTGATAACGAGCTCCTTTTGTTTCAAATTTAGATTGAGAAACGTTAGGCTTTTGAGCTCGCTTTTCTGGTTGTTTACCATTAGCAGCAATAGATTGTTGCTTTGTTGGTGATTTTTGATTTCCAAATTGTTTCCTGATTTCAGCTTTTGGAATTGGTTCACATTGAGTTACAATGACTCCTGGAATTATCTTTCCCAAAAACTTGTTTATGTTATCTTCAAATACTTTATCAATCGAAGATGGATTGACATTTTTAATTGGAAAATCGTGATCTGAATAGATTTTAGAATTACCAACCAAAGTGTACAAAACGTTATTACTCTTAACGGTAGACACAGATTTCTTGTCATTCTTGACAGGATCTATTACTTGTTTGACAACTGGTTGAACAGCAGGAGTAGGAGGATCACAAAGAATATGATTCTCAATTGGAATTTCTACTCCCTTCATCTTGTCAAGTGATTTATCCTGATCACTCATATCTGATTCTGATTCATCATCAGACGACTCATAGTCCTCAATGATTGGAGGACTTTGTTTCGTAGATGTTGAAGTTTCTGTTTGCTCAGATGATGTACTTGAAGAACTGTCTGAT
>JARYGA010056394.1:0-40906 GCA_030545235.1 Helianthus tuberosus
ACATGATTTCATTACATTTTAGGCTATGTATGTCCATTGTGTGCATACTTAGTACATGGTTCTACATTACATTTCTGCTATGTATGTTAACTGATAGCATGCTAGCACATTTATTTACATGACTTTTCTGCTTTGTATACTTAGTACATTTCTTATTCATCATATGCTTACATTTTGGTATGACATTTGGTTTGTTTAAACTATACTATACATTCATTAACACCGATCATGCCGCTCGGTAGTAGGTAGTGGTACCATAGGACTTGACAAATCCCATTCCTGAAATCTCGGGTTTGTTTGGACGTAAGGAATGACCGAATCCGAATACATATTCTTTTGATAACCCATTTTTACATGGTTATCCGACTGTCTCAAGGCTTGGATGTATGAATTTTCACAATACCGCATAAATGTCTATATCAGTATAGCATGCATTTACTACACAAAACATAACTTTGATTTAAACCAAGTTTTACTTCAATACTTTGTTTTGTGCATTTCACTTATGGTTTAGTTGATGCATTTCACTAGCCATACATATCATTTTGGTTACACATTACATGATTTACATTTGACACATAAACATTTTCAACATTGGTTATACGTTGCATGATTTACATCTTGACATAAGCATTTTGGTATATTATTCAATACATTTGACAATTGGTTTAAACATAGACATCTTACATTGTTGGTTTGGTTTGGGTAAGTGATTTAAGTAACGAGGCGCGTGTAACACGATACAAGTATGGTGGATACGCCGCTGGTACTTCCTATATATAAGTGCTTGTATGGTATTACATATCGTAGCGTTATTCGAATCATTTCAATTTAAGACAAATAACATTTTATACAAAATAACATACTTTTCACAAGACATTGTTTTACAAAACAACTTATCTTATACAAACTCATTTTACTTGGTTATTTATTTAACCATACTTTATTCTCTTATTTATACATATCATCTGATTTTATCACTTTTCAAACGATTTACAAAACAAATCAAATTACAAGGTTCATGACTAAACATTTTCTTAAACATAAGTCATGAATTCTATTTTCACAAAACCTATGTATCTCACAGGCATTTTTATGCTGACGTACCTATTTTCACATGTGTTTCAGGATATGATGCATAGGATTTGTCAAGATATACTTAGGCGGACTTGGTCCTTAGCGACAATAAAAGATGCAAGACTAGTTATTTATGTTATGTTTCTTTGATTGTCAAGACATTGTAACTCTTTTATTTAATAAAACAATAATTCAATTTCCATGTGTTATGAAACAATGATTCTGTTACAACACTCCCCGACGTTTTCCGCCACGTATTGTTGTTCTACGTGGTCGGGGTGTGACAAAGTGAAAGCTTTTTAGTATAAATAGGATGATAGGCTTGTCATTTGTAACAGTTAGATCAGAGATAGGCAAGTGATACTGAGGTGCTGCCGGTTTATCCTTTGATTGTAAACGTTGTAAAATCAATATACAAGAGGATTAAAGTATATTTCAAGCTGTTTTCACATCCGTTTCTCTGTTTCCGCCTCTGAAACGGATTTGAGCTCTTCCGAACGACTCGTTTAGGTCGCAATCCGATCCTACAATTGGTATCAGAGCTCAGGACGAGGAGTTCTTGCCATATTCAGCTTGAAATTCTGTTTCTACACCTTTCTTTTTCAAACTTAAAATTTTTCCACGGATAAAAACGGCTCAAACTTTCACACATTGTGCGTAATCATGTTTTAACAAATCCTGGAAAGTTTCAGCACTAAAATCAACTTAAAAACCGGTTAAAATCATCTGCTCGCTTGAAATTGGTTCGCATTTGCTGACATCATCTGGGCTTTCGCTTGAGTTTACACTTGAAACGCCCTTTCGCTTGAAAAATTTGATGGTGTTTGAAGCGAAAAACCGGCTTTAGCTTGAAATTGACGTGTTTCGCTTGAGTATGTACATCGAGTGTGTGAAACAGTCTGCTTAAGGTTGTCAGGTCACAGCTAGTTGGGAAATGAAATCATGTGTTTGTGCCAGTTTGCATTAAAGCATTCACATTTTGTCGGTTTGTTTTAGTCATCAGTTCTTATGATCTTATCAGTTTACATATATAGATATTATTGTTGTGTGTCTTGAATTTGTAGATATCATGTGAACAAGTATCAGATTGCATATATTGATAAACCCAATAAATTGTTTCATGTGCATGTGAATGGTATTAAATTGGAGTATGTGATTTGTCAGGTGTCGTAAATTGAAGTTCAGATTGCATGGTGTGATAAAGTTTGTTCGGTCATCAGTGCTTTGATATTATCATTTCATTTTTAAAGTTTCTAGATCTCGTTAGTTGATATTTGATGCATGTGAGGTCTGCCAAGTTTGCATGTGATCAGCTTGGTTCAAAGTATTAAAGGTCTAATAGGATTAAAGAGATTATTAAACAATTAAAAAGGTGATGGCTATTTTAGTGTGCATGTGATAATTGTCAGTTCATGAGTTTCAAATTTTAATAGTTGTGCATATGAGTTGTGTCTGTCGCATGTGATACTAGTTTTCGACGCCCAATCAGTAGCTATTAAAAATTAATTGGCCCAATCAAGAATCTATTGAAAGAATATAGTTTTTGTCGGATTTGTCATGTGATTATTTGTGACTCTATCATATCATCTTGATACGTGTTGATTGTCGGTTGTATGTGACCCAAGAGAATCAAGTTGGTGTATATCATGTTGTTTTCAAAATATAAATAAGTGTATGGTTTTCAAAGGTCATCGGCCCAACAGAAGTTGAAAGATTTGTCTAAGTGTCCTCGGCCCAAGTGTGTCATAGTTGCAGCCCATATAAAGAAGTGCACGGTTCAAATCAGTCTAAAGCCCAAATTAAATCCATTTGGTTCCGATCAAGTCCATTCAATCAGTGTCTTCATTCGAACAACATTGAAACGAGTCCGCAAATTTTTGACACGTGTTCTAGTTTGATTCAACTGTTACATGTGTTCACATTTCCAATTTGTTTAAACTGATAGTTTGCTTATTTAATATACAAGGTATTTGCCAAAGACATGGAAGAGGAATTCTACAATGCGTTTGCCACACCAGTTGCTCCGGTCACAGCTGCCGAAAATTTATAAAGTGAAAATGAAACAGGGACTCATCAAAAGCCGCCAAAGCTCATGTATATTGAAGATTTTCAGGGCTGGAAAAACCGTTTTGAGAATTGGGTTCAGGCTTACAGATTCGATGCTTGGTGTTCTTTACTGAAAGATTACAAGAAACCAAAGAATGAACGTGGGTTGGAAAAGGGTTTCAATGATTTTACTGAAGCTGATAAGTTGAAATACACTAGTGAGAAGATGATGATCAGCATTTTACAGCAAGCAGTTAAAGAAGACATCTTTGTCTTACTTCAACATAATGGAACTGCTAGATCAATCTGGGAAGCTTTACTTCAGAAATTCCGAGGGAGTGCTGATATGATCAAAAACAAAAGGGCCTTATTGAAGAAGTCGTTTGACATATTTACTGCATTTTATCATGAAACCACAAAGGAAACGATAGATAGATTGTGACAACCCGCACTTTCAGACTACCACTATTTCTTTATTATTATTATTTTGTCTAGTCCAGTTAAACTCAATACTCGTCCACGCTAACTTTTCTCATAAATAGGAGTTACGTTTACTATATATAAATATATAACAATAATAACTTGTTGAACAAATTGCTTTACCTTGATTGTGTTTATAAGATTACATGAACGTGCATGATTAGATGGTTGTGAGTCTGCTACCTGTTAAGCGATAAATGTTCAGACTACGTGTGTGTATTCAGTCGCATGTTATGATTATATGTTTAGGTCATAGGTGTTGGTTAGTCGTTTAGGATCTTGAACTAATTCAGCTGGGCCGCAACTTACTTGAGCTGTTTACACATACTGTTTGGCCACAGGCCCCTCTCATCTCGGCCCACACACCCCACATATTTTGTTGAGCCCAATGTGAGGACAAACTAAACCTTTATTGTAAACACATTAACCCTAGAGCTCTCCTGAAACCCTAACGGCAACATCTCTCTTGCGTGAAGCTTTTTCCCTCGATTTCGTCTTGTATCTCGGTTAGTATATTACCCTCCTCGTTTGCTTTGTTTCTTATTATACGTGATCTTTTGTATACTTAGTGGATGAGAAGTTTATGGACTAAGAACCTGAATTAATGAATAGTATGATTGGGCATGGATCGAAACATATGCTGTTATGATTTGGAAATTTGTATGCAATCTGTGATAGTGCTTGATGACTAATGCCAATGAAAGGATTGTGGTCGTTAGTTTGTGTTAGGATTTATGTTAACTAAGAAATCATGTTAAATCTATCTTAACTAATTGGTGATTGAAAATATATTTGATAAAGACCAACCAATGAAACAAAATTGTTGTTGCTGTATAATTGGTTGATCAGATTGGCTCCATGATTACATATAAATTGTTGATTTATGAGTGGGTAATATTAGGGGTCCAATACACTTGATAATAGGTGGTAAATCTTGAATAAAGTGGCAGCCCATGTGGGTAATATTAGGGGTCCAATACAATTGATAATAGGTGGTAAACCTTGAATAAAGTGGCAGCCCATGTGGGTAATATTGATCTGATCGAACTGTTTGTGTATTTAATGATGTTGTTGTTGAAAGTCAAGGGTATATGAATATTAAATAATGTTGTATGATAGCTTGTGAACTTGTTTGAGCCTATGTGAATCGCATGCTGTTGTGTTTTGTTGTTGAGTTAGTGTGATAAACAAATTTAATAGTGTCTATGCATCGAAACGACTATTATGTCTATCTGTTGGATTTATTTGAGTGTTGCTATGATGAATAATGGTTTAGTTGACTATAATGATTGGGTTGATTCGTGTAAAAGCATGATGAAAAGGTTAGAGAATGATTAGAGTTATGAGATATTATGGAAAGTTATGTTAATGGGTAACTGAGTTGGCAATGCTTTGACAATTGATTAATTGATAAACTAGAATGATAAAGTAATCTAAAGGGTAGTGTGGTTATGGGTTTTAACTGTTAGAGGAGACCTATGTATTTAACTTGCATAACTGATTTAATTATATGTTGGGCCGTATGTTAAATACGGGCCGAGACAACTTAGTAACCGCACGAACCAGGATTAATCACGCACTCTTATGAACAACGAATTAACTGTTCGACGTCTTGTGAAACATGAACTCATGATGAGATTTGTTATGACCCGAATACATGATTAAATGACATTATGGGTTGTTGTACTATATGGTGTCTTGAACGACTCGCATAACAATGAATGTTTACTTGTACGCTACCTGTGTAATGTGTTTGAATAATACGTGATTATGTGCATACAAAACTGATTGGCTGTGATAAACACGGTAGGGTTTGGTTGACCAACTTGGATGGGTAACTTAACATACCGAGCAATCAAAGGTGAGTTCACTGCACTTTTCTAAGCATGCGTCCCGGTGGTTTGGGACATCTGGTAAACGTTTCTAAAGGGAATACTGGGTAAACTGTTTATTTGGGATGTTGGTTATTGAACACAGTATAAATCATGTAAGACCCCATACATCTACCGTGTTGCTGAAGAAGCAACGAGGTATTTAGTTGATAGCGCTATTAGGTTTGGCACCCTCACACCGGGCCGAAAGGACGGGCGTGAACTAATTACCTGGACTTCATGACCAATGCCTAGTTAGAGGCATTGGGGTTGGGCATTCACATCGTGTACATATAAGACCCCTTACATCTATTCAAGGTTGTTTGATACCTTGACATCATGACCAATGCCTAAATGGAGGCATTGGGGTTGGGCATTCACATCTAGTAGCCACATACGGTAATCGAGTTAATAACAACATCAAATCAAATCATCGAAACTGTGAAACGCTTTGAACTGGTAACTGGTATCTAAACACGATAACAAAACTTTGAACTCACCAGCGTCGTCTGACACACTTGTCTGCATGCTTGCAGGTCTAAAGGCTTATATCATTTGGAACTTGCTGTCTGAGAGGCTGGAGTGGTCATGGGTCGAGATACAAGGAATCCCAATACAAGCTTAATGGTTTATATACACATTGTTTACGAAACACTTAACATATGAGTTATGCTTCCGCTATATTCATTAAATGATATGAGACGTTTGTAACACCTTATGTTTATGAATGAAAGTTTTATTTACTTATATTTATGAGTTCAATGTGATTGGTGGCTTGGATCCTGGTACGTCACACACCTCACGGGGGTTTCCGCATGGGGTATTTTGGGGGTGTGACAGTTTGGTATCAGAGCCACTGGTTATAGTGAACTTGGTTTTAAAACGTTTTTATAAAACCAAACTATAACCGAACAGTTTTTACAACAAGAATATGACCATGACACTCAGCTCCAGACTGCAAGGTTCGTCTCTCATATACTCATTTTACTGCATAACTACTGAACACTTACATATGTTATTGCATGTGATTGCACGTTTAGCACAACAGTATGAATTCATGTATTACTTGCATGTGTTATGTGACTGATAGGGTGGTATTTCCCTAAACATTCATGACTCACGTTTTGGGATGCTCTTTGTTTGCTACTCGAGTTGGAGGAACCATTTGACATGAGTTAAGAGGAACTGAGATGAGCATGCAAATCGCAGTATTATTGTGGGTGCACACATAATAATAATGTGGGGTGCATGTGAGTCCCAGTGAGGCTTAACAAGTGAAAAAGGGGTTCCGTCCCATTAATTGATCAATGTGAAACACAACAATCTGTAGGAGTGATAGCAGCGATTGTCTCCTACTCGAACGTGTTCTTTTCACTCCTCTCTGAATCATTACGAATCTCGATGCTATCGAGTATCACCTGAACCCTCATCTGAACGCCTAGCGAACTGTGTAGAATGTTAGTTGCTTGTACGAACGTCCCTGAGTTGGATGTTGCAACACCAATGATTGGTCTATACCTCTCACACTCCTTTCTGTTTGCTGGAACTCACTGTATTAACGCCTTAGACTCCGAAGTGCGATCACTTCTGCAACACTCTGGAAACATATCGTGTAGTACTCAGTCAACGTGCAAGAATGATGGACAAGAGGATGAACATAGTGCCTTACCAACCTCAGTACTAGAACGACCCTGATTACCGGCAGCGAACACCAGCAAATTGAGTTCAACTGAATCCTTAAACCCTAGGCAACGACTTATGAGAGTCAACTCTCACGAATCAATCGGGACATAAACGATGACAGTCGACCATGGTGTAGAATGTGTAACTACCAGCACAATGAGTAGCGCCTTAGGACGTGGCACGGAATGTGAAAAGGGGGACCCTGTCGGCGAAAGGCCGTAGGACTCTGTTTCGAGCATCGACATTAGAAGAAACAGTCACGATGACATCAAGGTACTCGCAAATCATGACTTTCAGTATGGAAATGATGGTGGCTTCAACAAGGAATGGCCGATGTTAAGGCAAGGCGCCAACAACCCGGGGAATAACGACAGTTTTGGGAGTCCTAGTAGCAGAAGCAACAACACTGGATGTGGTACTCGTGAAGGGCATTTAGGATTGGCGTGGGCGACGCCAGGATTATAGCAACATGGTGGCCTGCACGTTCTTGGTAACTAAACGCATCGTTCCTGTTCTGTTAAACCCTGATGATTTTTGGAACCAACCTGTTGCGGAATCGACTGATGGCCAGACAACTGAAATCTCATATGTTCGCCGGAATGCAAACTCGCCCTTGTGGGACAAGTGTTCGACATCGACCTTCCTTCTGCCATTCCTGATAGTTTCGATGCAGTAGTCAGTGTGGATTGGGTATTCAGATATCGCACAGATTTATCCCGTGAGAAGAAAATTTCGCGTATCTCTCCCTAGTGGCGAATCTTCGTCTGTCCTAAAACATCAGTGTGGTGTAAAGGTTAGTATCATTTCGGTAATGAAAGCCAGGAGAGTCTACGGAGGGACTACCCCGCTATGTTGGCAACCGTTACTAATGTTTGGGCTAAGGAAAGAGGATCGAGTATCCACCAATTGTTCCTAATTCCACTCAGCGTACTACCCGGGGAGCTTTTAGATTTACTTCCACCACTGTTAGGCAGAATCTCAGTTTGATCTCACGGCAGGGGCAACCCTGATTACTCGTGCTACATACCGTCTTGCACCAGGAGAGTTGCAAGGACTATCTACAGGAACTGTTGGACAGGAATCTTGTTGAACGTAGATTTTGTTCGCTTTGGGGAGCCCCAGCTATATTCGGGAAGATAAAGCCTTTTCGTATGTGTACTGATTATCCAGAACTCAGCAAGGTGACAATCAAGAACTGTTTGCCTCGATCATGTATTGATGGAAGACCAAGAGGAGAATGTTCCTGAAACGGCATATCAAACGCATACGGCCATTGCGACTTTGTACACCATCACCATTGGGTTAATCAACACACCAGCAATTTTATGGACCACATGAATTGATCGTGTTTATCAACGACGTTCTAGGTTATTTCCAGGAGAAAGGAACATCATGGACGACATCTGTATCTTATCTTAGAGCTCCTGAGGGAGGAGTCATTACATGTGAAGTCTTGTTAAAGGTAACTTCTGGATTCGAGAAGTACATTTTCGGTCATGTAATCAACGAAGTGAGAATACACGTGGATCTCGCTAAGATCCATTTTGTTAGGAACTGATCGACACCAAAGATTCCGGCGAGAATAAAACAATTCCTTGGTTTCGCTAGATTCGATTGCAGATTCATCGTGGGACTTTCGAAGATCGCGCCGCTTCAATCTCTTCAGCACAGCAGGGTGCTGTGTATTCGTGGGAGACAAAACAGGAGGACGTCTTTTCAGCTTTTGAAACCCAACTCTACAATGCACTGAGCATCATCTTTACCCGAGGGTATGGGTGATCCAGTGGGATACCATGATGATTTGAATCAGAATCCCAGTTACACACCGATGCAACATGAGAAAGTGATGACTTACGTAATGGAGTTACAAAGAGGAACTGCACGACACACAACCTGCGGTGGAAACCGTAGTCCTTGGATTTAAGTTGGAGGCATTACTTGGACGGTACCGAATGCACTACTTAGACCGATCACAAGGGCCTCCTGTGTACCCTGGTTTCGAAAGAGCTAAATAAGATAATGGGATCGCTGGATGGAACTTTTGGGTGATCGTTGATTGCCCCACAAAACCAGCACACTTTCTTTCAATCAAGGAAACTGACGAGTCTTCATAGCTTGTGAACGTTCCTCTGAGAGAGTCAGATTTTAGGCATGAGGTGCCAACTCCTGTTACCTCTGATTTTGATCCATACCTGATTTGAGTCGGGCAATACACAACACCCTTGGCTCACATCTCGAACATGAGCATTGCTTGTGATACACGTAGACATGCTGCGAGCATGTGAGTGACTGACTTTAGTGAAAGTTGGAAGGACACTTACCTTTTGGGTTAAGTTCTACTTCACCAGTTACCATTATTGTAATCAGACAGCTCCGTTTGAGGCATTGCATGGATGACAATGCAATCTTCTTGTTGGGCTAAGGTAAGTGACAACCTAATCACAAGTCCAAGACTTGTGCTTGAAACTCTTGAAGATTGCTTAGATCGGAAATTGTTTGACGGCAACGCGTGACTGTCAGGAAAGCTGATAAGCTTAGCAAACACTGGGAGTTCGCTGTAGGCGAACGTGTCATAATCGAAAGTCTCACCCTGGGAGGGTGCGGTGCACTGTAGAAAACGTGGCAAGCTTAGTTTACGATGCTTTCGGACATTCGGATTTCTGGAACGAATCAGTGACATGGCTCACAAACTTGGGTAAACTAACGAAATGGAATAACGTTCGCGATGACATTTATACCCCGAGTTTAAGGCAGTGTTTGTCCGATGAAACACTTGTGATACCTTTACCAGAGTCTGGGGTTATCGGACCAGTTGTATTTATCAGGGAATCTATCGGAAATCATGGACCAGGACGTTCCAATCGTGAAAGTTCGTAGGAACTCAAGGCGTGGACCGGTGTTCACGTGGGAACGCAATGATCGTAGTAAACTCTAGTATCCTCAGTTGTTCAAGCGGTTGTATCAATTTATGATGTCATTGACGAATTTCGGGACGAAATTCCCTTTCAAGTTGGGGATGATGTGGTAACCGCGGAAAATCCACAGTCCTCCTGAGTTAACGTCTTGCTGCTTTGGATTGCTTACCTGTCAAATTTCGAGACGAAATTTCTTTCAAGTTGGGGATGATGTGACAACCCGCACTTTCAGACTACCACTATTTCTTTATTATTATTATTTTGTCTAGTCCAGTTAAACTCAATACTCGTCCACGCTAACTTTTCTCATAAATAGGAGTTACGTTTACTATATATAAATATATAACAATAATAACTTGTTGAACAAATTGCTTTACCTTGATTGTGTTTATAAGATTACATGAACGTGCATGATTAGATGGTTGTGAGTCTGCTACCTGTTAAGCGATAAATGTTCAGACTACGTGTGTGTATTCAGTCGCATGTTATGATTATATGTTTAGGTCATAGGTGTTGGTTAGTCGTTTAGGATCTTGAACTAATTCAGCTGGGCCGCAACTTACTTGAGCTGTTTACACATACTGTTTGGCCACAGGCCCCTCTCATCTCGGCCCACACACCCCACATATTTTGTTGAGCCCAATGTGAGGACAAACTAAACCTTTATTGTAAACACATTAACCCTAGAGCTCTCCTGAAACCCTAACGGCAACATCTCTCTTGCGTGAAGCTTTTTCCCTCGATTTCGTCTTGTATCTCGGTTATCTCGGTTAGTATATTACCCTCCTCGTTTGCTTTGTTTCTTATTATACGTGACCTTTTGTATACTTAGTGGATGAGGCGTTTATGGACTAAGAACCTGAATTAATGAATAGTATGATTGGGCATGGATCGAAACATATGCTGTTATGATTTGGAAATTTGTATGCAATCTGTGATAGTGCTTGATGACTAATGCCAATGAAAGGATTGTGGCCGTTAGTTTGTGTTAGGATTTATGTTAACTAAGAAATCATGTTAAATCTATCTTAACTAATTGGTGATTGAAAATATATTTGATAAAGACCAACCAATGAAACAAACTTGTTGTTGCTGTATAATTGGTTGATCAGATTGGCTCCATGATTACATATAAATTGTTGATTTATGAGTGGGTAATATTAGGGGTCCAATACACTTGATAATAGGTGGTAAATCTTGAATAAAGTGGCAGCCCATGTGGGTAATATTAGGGGTCCAATACAATTGATAATAGGTGGTAAACCTTGAATAAAGTGGCAGCCCATGTGGGTAATATTGATCTGATCGAACTGTTTGTGTATTTAATGATGTTGTTGTTGAAAGTCAAGGGTATATGAATATTAAATAATGTTGTATGATAGCTTGTGAACTTGTTTGAGCCTATGTGAATCGCATGCTGTTGTGTTTTGTTGTTGAGTTAGTGTGATAAACAAATTTAATAGTGTCTATGCATCGAAACGACTATTATGTCTATCTGTTGGATTTATTTGAGTGTTGCTATGATGAATAATGGTTTAGTTGACTATAATGATTGGGTTGATTCGTGTAAAAGCATGATGAAAAGGTTAGAGAATGATTAGAGTTATGAGATATTATGGAAAGTTATGTTAATGGGTAACTGAGTTGGCAATGCTTTGACAATTGATTAATTGATAAACTAGAATGATAAAGTAATCTAAAGGGTAGTGTGGTTATGGGTTTTAACTGTTAGAGGAGACCTATGTATTTAACTTGCATAACTGATTTAATTATATGTTGGGCCGTATGTTAAATACGGGCCGAGACAACTTAGTAACCGCACGAACCAGGATTAATCACGCACTCTTATGAACAACGAATTAATTGTTCGACGTCTTGTGAAACATGAACTCATGATGAGATTTGTTATGACCCGAATACATGATTAAATGACATTATGGGTTGTTGTACTATATGGTGTCTTGAACGACTCGCATAACGATGAATGTTTACTTGTACGCTACCTGTGTAATGTGTTTGAATAATACGTGATTATGTGCATACAAAACTGATTGACTGTGATAAACACGGTAGGGTTTGGTTGACCAACTTGGATGGGTAACTTAACATACCGAGCAATCAAAGGTGAGTTCACTGCACTTTTCTAAGCATGCGTCCCGGTGGTTTGGGACATCTAGTAAACGTTTCTAAAGGGAATACTGGGTAAACTGTTTATTTGGGATGTTGGTTATTGAACACAGTATAAATCATGTAAGACCCCATACATCTACCGTGTTGCTGAAGAAGCAACGAGGTATTTAGTTGATAGCGCTATTAGGTTTGGCACCCTCACACCGGGCCGAAAGGACGGGCGTGAACTAATTACCTGGACTTCATGACCAATGCCTAGTTAGAGGCATTGGGGTTGGGCATTCACATCGTGTACATATAAGACCCCTTACATCTATTCAAGGTTGTTTGATACCTTGACATCATGACCAATGCCTAAATGGAGGCATTGGGGTTGGGCATTCACATCTAGTAGCCACATACGGTAATCGAGTTAATAACAACATCAAATCAAATCATCGAAACTGTGAAACGCTTTGAACTGGTAACTGGTATCTAAACACGATAACAAAACTTTGAACTCACCAGCGTCGTCTGACACACTTGTCTGCATGCTTGCAGGTCTAAAGGCTTATATCATTTGGAACTTGCTGTCTGAGAGGCTGGAGTGGTCATGGGTCGAGATACAAGGAATCCCAATACAAGCTTAATGGTTTATGTACACATTGTTTACGAAACACTTAACATATGAGTTATGCTTCCGCTGTATTCAATAAATGATATGAGACGTTTGTAACACCTTATGTTTATGAATGAAAGTTTTATTTACTTATATTTATGAGTTCAATGTGATTGGTGACTTGGATCCTGGTACGTCACACACCTCACGGGGGTTTCCGCATGGGGTATTTTGGGGGTGTGACATAGATATTGTTATCTGGTTCTAGAAATGAAAAGATTGGATATTTAGAAAGATGATGAGTGGGTTGATAAGTTAGCAGAAGCATTACCCCAACAGAAGTGGGGAACTTATCTGATGATTGTGAAACTCATGAGGAAGACTGAGTGTATGAACTTGGCACAGTTTATCCAGAAGATTGAGGAACAAGAGCTGGATATTCAAAAGACTGCTATAATGACGAATCCAAATGCAAAACAAGATGTCAGTTTGTATTACAGAGGTAACAAGTTTGAGACCACTCCTAGCCATAGTCCAAAGATTCAAACTGGTTTTAGTGCTGACAGCTCATCTGGAACAAAGATTAGTAATGCGACTCAAAGTGGTGGATTTTCTTCATCATTTTCAAGTTTTGATCCAAATAGCGCAACATCAACTTCTCAACGACAAAATTCAACACATCTTCAGTGCAATGTTACATTAAACATTCAAAATGGTCAGAATTTGTCTCCAGAAGTTGCCAAGCAGCACATGGCATCACTGGTTACTATGTTAGAATCTTACGAAAGTTTGATCGATGGGAAGATTGGCAATCCGATGCTTACCAAAGAAGATTACGACCAAATTGATGCTGAAGAACTTGAAGTAATGGATATCAAATGGTGCTTAGCAAGTGCTTGGAGGAGAGCTGAAAAGTTTCAAGAGATTACTGGTAGGGATGAATTTCGAGGAATGGCTACCTCTCCATTGGGATTTGACAAATCAAAGGTTACCTGTTTCCGTTGTAAAGGAAAAGGTCATTTTAAACGAGAGTGTAAAAGTAAAGAAGCTACCGGGAATCAAGATAGAAACAATTATTATCAGAAATCAATTTTCCATCAGACTACTCAACAACCTCAAATTGCACATGCTCATGCTACTAATGATGGAAAGAAGAAAGCTTTACTGATTCATCAAGATGATGAAAAAGTTGCAGAGGGATTTAGTTGGGATAAATACATTCCATCTGATTCAGGCTTTGTTGCTAGAATACTAGATGAAGAGGCTAGTGAGAAAAGAATCCCGATATTTCCTGATCTTGGAAGCGATGTGGATACCGATGATGAGGAAGAACATCTCAACAAAGCTAGAAAAGGCATTGATCTAACTAGTTTTAATTTGTTTTTTGCAGATAAAATGGAGATGTTGTACCAGAAGAAGATGGCAAGATTGAGGAAAGAACTGGAAGCAGCAAAAATGCAAGCTGCTGAAAAGACAGAAGCAGGAGAAAAAATTGTCGAAGTAGAAAAAGTTGTCGATAAGATTGTTGAGGTCGAAAAGATTGTTGAAATTGAAAAACTTGTCGAAGTTGAAAAGATCGTCGAGGTAGAAAAAGTTGTTGAAGTTGAAAAGATTGTAGAAGTTGAAAAGATTGTCGAGATTGAGAAGATCGTTGAAGTTGAAAAGTTAGTTGAGAAACTTGTTGAAGTTGAAAAGACTGTCGAAGTCGAAAAGATAGTTGAAAAGGTGGTTGAAGTTACTAAGTCTTGTGAGAAATGTTCAGAATCTTGCAAAGCTTATGATGAAAAAGACAAAAAGATTGTTGAGTTGGAAAAGATTAAAGAAGATTTAATATCTGATGTGAAGTATGTGAAAGAGTCATATGATGTGCTGAACAGGACAGTTGATAGTCTGAGAAGGGCGAATACAGAGATTGAAAAGGCAATGGAAAAGATGAGCGCAACATTAATGACAAAGCAGAGTGTTATCAATGAATATATTGAAGACTGTGCTAAGCTGAAGAAAGAAGTGGAACTTGAAAAGATAGAAAGTGAAAGGATTAAATGATTACTGTTGAGTTATACAACATGTGATTATCTGATTGATCGTGTTTATCCTACTGTTGCAGGTCTGGAAGCTTTCATGGATAAAAAGATTGAAGATACTGATACTGGTAAGAAACCAAGTGTCAAGTATAACAGTTGTCCGCCCCCGATCCATGAAACTTATTCTCCAAGGAATCCTAACGAGGAGCGTCTGAAAAAGGCAGTCAACATCAAGTTAAAGTATGAAATCATTGATGAATTACCAGACAATACTGATGTTACATTCACATAGTCTGACACTGATCATGAGTCTGAGTTAATAAAGAAAGTTGTCGATCAGGTGTTGGATACGGATGAAGAGTTAAAGTCGGAGTCTAAATCTGAGAGTTCGAGTTCGTTAGAAAATAGTCCGAGTTCGTCAGAAAAGAGTCCGAGTTCACCGGTTAACAGGGTTTACAATAGAGAATTCCTGTTATCAAAATCTAATTTGAATGACGGGTCAATCAAAGTGGCTTATACTTTGTTTGATTCAGACAAATTATATTCTGATGAGGAATTTCCAATAAGAAGTGTCAAAACTGAAATGATCAAACAGGTTTTCAAATTAACAGAAATTAATATTTCTGAAATAAAAGATTTAAATATTGCTGAAAAACCTAAAAAGTACACTTCAAGAGTTCAACAGAGATTGAACAAGAAAAAGGGTTACAGTTCTGGTTCAGGTTATCGAAAGAAACCGAACCATAACCGTAATTACAAAAAGAATGGATTAGGTTGCAATTCTTCAGAAAATTATAAAAATCAGAAAACTTATAAACCAAAAACAAAATTTGTTTCAGGAGGAATTTTAGAGGATGAACAGAAGAAACCGTTCTGGAAGCAGTCGAATCAAGAGTTTCTTGCTGAAGTAAAGAAGAATGTGAGGAAGTTTGCTGAAAGAGTTGACAGAAGAACCTGTTTCAAATGCCAAGAAGTTGGACATATAGCTTGGAATTGCCCCAAGACCAACTACCAAAAACAGGGAGTTTCTTCTAAATCTGTTTTGAGAAAGACTTGTGTTGATAAGAAAGAACAACCTATGAAAAATGTTAAAAAGTTTGAAAATTCTACTTCTAAGGAAGGAGAAAGTTCAAAAAGGTTTTACAAAAGAAGAGGTGATTTGAGTAAACAAAAATGGGTGGTTAAATCTGAGGGTAATTCTGACAATGAATCTGATTCCATAAAATCAGAGGAGTCTTTGGTTGAGAAAAAGGTTGTGAATTCCGTTCCAGAGGTGAACGATGAGGATTTTCCTCCATTGTCAAAGGAAAATTTGATGAAGAAAGTGGGAAAGGTAGAGATCTCAAATCAATTCTTCGCTTATAAGGGAGATTTTGATGTTGAGAAGGTTTTTAATGGAAATGTTAAATATATTTTTGGAAAGATGGTTGACAGGAAAGTGAAGGATGCTAAAAAATTTTACAAATCAAAATGTTGGTGGGACAGATGTTTGCCACCAAAATCACCCAAGGCTAGTCAGGCTTGGGTGACAGCATTTTCACCATAAATTCCTGACTTGCCGGAGCTCCTAGGTTGGTAAGAGTGGAGCAGGAATCAGCATTTTTCTTAGCAAATGATTTTACAAGTGGTACAGTTGGTAAAGTACAGGTGGTATATTTAAATTGTTATATTTTGATGTGCAAGTGGTTATGATTGATAAGTGAACCTGCTAGCGGTTGATGGAGGTTTTCATCTTCAAGTGGTTAATCAAGGTCATTAAGTTGAACTTGATTGGACCATACTTACAAGTGGTATTTTGGAAACAAAGTGATGAGTTTAACCCCTAACCTATAATTGCTAAAATCAAACTTATTTTCCGGAAAAACAATTTGATTAAAACAAACTTAAGTGTTTTGAAATCACAATGGGAAAATAGTTTGTTGAGAGGGGGAGTTCTGATTGTTTATGCCAAGTGGATGGCGATTTGAAGCAATTCGATATCTGTTGTCATTTTATTGTATAGTTTGTTTTCAAATTTCCTAAAATGTGTTTGCATTTTAGGGGGAGTAAAATTTTTTCAGAAAATTCAAAAACATTTGAAAAAGTAAAAAACATGATAAAATGTAAAATGAGTTTTGTTGTATAAAAGAGGAAATGATAGTACATCAGTGGACGATCACAGCATGCTAAAGAATTGGAAAGAAAAATGTGATAAACGGTCTCACTGATGATGTGTCAGTAGGTTTTTGCACATTTAGTAGATTGTGACGAGATATAAACCTAAATTCAAACTTGCTTGCTTATATCGTGGGTAACATCTCTCGGATATATGGGTAACCCCCGAAATCTCGTTTGAAAGGTCTCATAATCTGATATACTAGGTTTTTATACTCAGTGATGTCTGGGGTATTATTCCAGGACTTCTGCTGAACGGTAGTTCTGACCTAGTCCTCGAATAATACTTTCCGCAATGCTTGAAACATAGCATCACCCTCAGCATATATGATAAGACAATAAAATTGCTTAGCAATGCTGTTGTAAAAAAGATCCTCTAAAGGGGACACACCCAAAAGTCGATTCGTGATCTCTCTACTGAACGGTAGTTCTGACCTGAGCTCTCACGATTTCGATCATAATTTATTCCCTTACAGATATCATTTGTGTTATAATTACCTGTAAGACTGAATATTGGGATCTGGATACGGGAGTATATTCTGAGGTGGGACACGCGATTGAGTTTAAGTTCTTAAAACATTAATATCGTATCTCGAAGCAGTTGAACTTTGTGTGAAAATTTAAGTGGACAAACATACTGACAATCTAAGTGAATCGTTTAAAACTTAAAATGAAATGAAGCTTAACGGTGTTGGTGATTTGTCTCATAAACTGATATGATCCTCTTACACAAACTCACAAAAGTATTGTTTGTAAATATTTCTTTACTGCATTTCGTTTCTTTCAATATCAAAAATACAAAAAGAGTTTCGGTGTGTTTTAGCATAAATTTTTGAAAAAAATTCAAAAAGTTTTTTGATGACTGATGCTGAAAAGCTGAATTTCAAAATTCCGAGTGCTAAACATGACGAACAGGTTTGGGAAAGTGTGTTTGAAGATGTTTGAAATGAAAACGATATATATTCAAGTGGTTCATCAGAAATTGACAAGATAAATCATTTTGTGTGATACTTGAAAAATGATGAATTCAGGGTTGTGTCTTAAGTGATTAACAAAGTTTTTAAATTTGTTATATCTTATCTTTTATGAAACTTATGTTTTGGGTAGAGAATATGCAGGTGAGCCAGGTTACGATACCTGAACCTATGAAAGCCAGACTACGATCCCAGTACAAGTTGAGGGGGAGTCTGTTAGAAAAAGAGAGTATGAAGATGCAAGAGCTAGGAGCCAGAGATCCTGAAAGAGAATTGGAGATAGGATAGAGCCAGAAAGAGATCCTGAAGGAAGTCCAAAGACTGATAAAGACTGAAGTTTGAGAAGACTCAACACTTAAGACTCGTCAACATCTGAGGGGGAGTCTGTTAGTGCATTCATCTGTCGACTTCGTCTTATATCGAGTCTCGGGTTCGTTGCGAAGTTGTTCAAGCATGATGTCATGATGACATCATCAATGACATCATCACAAGAGGAAAAATCAAATTTCTGTAATTGAAGGCTTTCGCTTGAATCAAGAATATTATAATGTTGGGTTTCGCTTGAATTTATTATTGTGGGTTTCGCTTGTATGTCTTCAAGCGAAAGTTGTTTAGTATAAATAGGATGATAGGCTTGTCATTTGTAACAGTTAGATCAGAGATAGTCAAGTGATACCGAGGTGCTGCCGGTTTATCCTTTGATTGTAAACATTGTAAAATCAATATACAAGAGGATTAAAGTATATTTCAAGCTGTTTTCACATCCGTTTCTCTGTTTCCGCCTCTGAAACGGATTTGAGCTCTTCCGAACGACTCGTTTAGGTCGCAATCCGATCCTACATAGGAGATAAAGTATTATTGAAAGTCTCTCCTTGGAAAGAAATAGTAAGATTCATTAAACGAGGAAAGCTAAGCCCCAGGTATGTTGGACCTTTTGAGATTATTAGAAGAATAGGACCTGTAGCCTAACAGCTACAACTGCCAGAGGAAATGGCAGGAATACATGATGTATTTCATGTATCTAATCTCAAAAAGTGTTTAGCTGATGAATCACTAATAGTACCTCTTAAGGATATAGAGGTAAATGAACAACTCAAGTTTATAGAAAGACCTCTACAGATTGAAGGCAGGAAAGTCAAAAATCTCAAACACAAGAGACTAGTTCTAGTCAAAGTGAAGTGGGACTCCAAAAGAGGACCTAAGTACACATGGGAGCTTGAAGCAGAAATGAAAAAGAAATATCCGCATTTGTTTCAATAGATCTCGAGGACGAGCTCTAAAACAAGGTGGGGAGAATGTAACAACCCTCGGTAAAACCAACACCCTCATAATATTTTCGACACCCTATTATATGCTAAAATATCCCAATATGTCTTATATTACACCTCGTATGTGAAAACCGAGCCCGAAATATGTTATAATTTATAAAATAAATCAAAAACCCTAAATATTGAGTTGAGGCGGGCCGCGTAGACCCACCCCAACAGTTCACGCGGGCGGTTTCAAGGCTGGAACCTGACTTCGCTGATTCCGTTAGTTCAAGCGGGTCGCGTAAGCTTAAGCTTACATTGACGCGGGCCGCGAGAGATCATTAAAACGCGGAGACATCCGGTGCTGACACGTGTCGACATCGTGGCGGGTTTACTTGGTGATCGGAACAAGCTACCCTGTTGACCAGGGTTGACGCGGGTCGCGTAGACTTCTGTCTACCCTTACGCGGGCCGCGTGGAAACCAGAAACCAACACTATATAAGAAGGTCATCAGTTTTCGTTTTCCGTTGCTCACATTTCATTCTCAATCTCAATTTCTGAAGTAGTAGAAGTTATAGTCGGGTATTATACCCCTAATTAGCGAGGTTCTGCTCCGTTGTAAGTATTATAACCCCAGTTTCGTAAAAGTTACGCTACCTGATTGATTTAGGGTTCCGTAACAACTGTCGTGGTTCTGCCCGACGTAGTTGTTGGAATGCCGTCTCGGGGAGGGTATCATTAATAATTTCAAAGGGTTATGATACTAACCAATGTACATTTGTATAAATTATAGATTATATCCAGGAAACCCTTATGAAAAACCTAAGATAACAATGTGAGTAATCTCCTTTTTGTTAACAGTTTTTACAAAACCTTAACTATTTTACAATGCAATTTAGCAGTGATTGAGTCTTTGTAGTTCTTCAATTATTGTCGGTATGTTGGGGTTTTGTATACAAAATTTACTACACTGTGAGTAGTAAGTCAAGGTTGACAGTACGTTACCATTGGACAATGAGTTAGCCAATGTGTAATATGACCCACAAGTCAGTGGATTGATAGTACCAAATGGAGTAATTGTGTAGACATAAACAATGTGATCGCTCTCAGTACTGTTTTAATTGATAAAACGTTTCTTGATTAAACTGGGATTCACTCACCAGTATTTCCGACTGACAAATGTTTTTAAAACGCGTTTCAGGTAACCCAATGTGACAGCCAATTAGTAAAAAGCCAGCTGGAGAGCACTGAAGGCTTGGGAAAAATGTGGCTATAAAAGTTACCTAATAAACGATGTTTTAAATTCAATAAAATAGGGTTTATCCCTATAAGTGTATTGTAATAAGAAACTTGGGTTTTACCCATGTTATTATTAATATCAAATATGGTGGTTTTACTCTGATAAACATTTCCTAACTACGGTCCTGATGAAAAATTTCACTGCTAAATTAGACAATAAAACGATACCACCGAAACTGGCCCGTGGCCGCCCGTTCCCGGGACTCAGGGATCGGGGGTGGCGACACTTTTCAAGCGGAATGAGGTCTTTGAAGCGAAATCAGTGATTCAAGCGGAATCACTCAAGCAAGATACCCTTTGAAGCGAAATCACCAAGTTTCAAGCGAAATCAGATTGCAATTTCAAGCGGAATCACCGGTTTCAAGCGGAACAACCATCTGATTCCATTTGAAATGCTGCTGATGTCATCAATCTCGAGCTGTTTTCAAGCGGAATTAAAGATTTTATCAGTTTTAGATCGATTTTAGGCCTAAAACTTTCAAGGCTTTGTTAAAACACTAATGCGCACAATCAGTGAAAAATTTAGCTGATTTTAACCGTGAAAAGTTGAAAATTTTGAAAAAGAAGGTGTAGAAATCATAAATTTCAGCTGAATTGGTATGAACTCTTCTTCCTGTGCTCTGATACCACTTGTAGGATCGTTTTTAGACCCGAACGAGTCGATCAGAAGAGTTTTACTCAGAATGAAAGGCGGAAACAGACATTCTGAGGTCAATTCAGCTAGATATACACTTAAAACTGTCGTATTATCGATTAGATGACGTTTTACAGCGAGACGACACTTCGGTAGCACTTCGTTGCTTTGACCGGAATAGTTACAAATGATTTCGCTTGGGCATGTATTTATAGGGTTCTGATTTCGCTTGAAATGGCTTCAAGCGGAATCATCTTTCGAGCGGAATCAGGTTCAAGCGGAATAACATAGGGTGATTTCGCTTGAACGGAACATGATCATTTCAAGCGGAATTACTAAATGCTATTTCGCTTGAACATGCTACATACCCTATTTTTGACATTTTCCTCGTATTTCGTGCCCTGAACTATCTAAATACATACAAGACTCGATACAAGACGAAGTCGACAGACGCATGCACCAACAATTCTTGAAATGCATAAAAAGTATGAATGAAGCTTACAAAAGGTCCAAGCAATGAAGAATTTGATCCAAAATACTCAGGTATGAAGTTTTTAACTTCAACTTAGAGCAAATTCAGATCAAATGTGTGAGAAATGAATGAAGAACAAGTGGGTATTTATAGGAAGTCATGAGTTCTTAGGATCTTGACAAGTGTTTTTGCAAGAATTAAAGCTCAATCTCAACCCTCCACTTGTGGAACATGGTATTGAATACAATGGAAGTCCAAAACCAGCTCCAGGTATTGAGAATTTTGCACAAAAGACCCTGGAAATCAAGCCAGATGCTGAAAACAGAATGCTGAGTTTTGGTCCCTGTCACGTGGTGCGCCAGGTACCCCTGGGCTTGGCGCGTGGCACGGGGGAGTTCAGTTCTAAGTTTCAAATTTTGGCGAAACAAGTCCCTGCATGCTTAAAACTTGATTTTCGGCACATTTGAGCCCCGTTAACCCCATTTCAAGGCTCTAAAATGAAGTTAAAGTATAGGGAACATGAAATATGCTTAAAAATATCTCAGATGATGGTTCGTTTGGTCGTACGGTTGTGTTATTCGGTTAATTACGACGAAAACTCGAACGGACGCGAAAACGATCCAAATTACACGACGAGTGGTATATTTGCATTCCAATCACTAAAATAAAATATTTTAATGATTAAAAAAAATTTTGGATGTCCGGATATGTTCAGAACGTAAGATATGTGAAAATGCAAACTTATGCACTTTTTGACGCTTTTAGTCCTTGTTTGATCAAAAAGTTTATTTTCGCATACCGAACCCCTCAAAGCCTATTTCTAAGCTATGTAAAGGATATTTATGGTATGTTTAGCTTATGATCAAGTTCTGAAATGTTTGTTACTATACAAATCGGCATAGTTTCGCAGTTTGACGCAAATAGTCCCTGCGATCGAATAAACTTGTTTTCGACACACCAAACCATCCAAAACTTATTTCTAAGTTATGTAAAGGTTAATTAAGGTATGTTTAGCCTATATCACTGTTCCAGAGTGTTTGTCGCATTAAACTAATTACGTTTACGCATCAGTTCGCGTATAACTTTCCAGAAATCGATTTAAAGCTCGAAATTGAACAAGAACTGACATGTGCAAATGATACACGAATTTATACAAATCCCAAGTATGAAACACAAGATATCATTGGTTTTGTATTTTTTATGATGGTCGTAGAGGCACAGATGTCACATGTCGCGTTAAACTAATTACGATTACGTAACAGATTGCGTATAACTTTCCAGAAAGCGATTAAAAGCTTGAAATCGAGCAAGAATCAAAACGTGAAATTGTCAAACACAAATACACAAATATTAAGACCAAAACACAATGTTTCATTGATAATTGATATTTTTCTACATCATTCAGTGTTTACAGAGCACAAATGTCACAGTCTCCCCTACTTTAGGAAATTTCGTCTCGAAATTTTAACTAGAGGAAACTTGTGAAAACAAATGTGGATATTTCGCTATCATTTGGTCCTCATGTTCCCAAGTAAACTCTGGGCCACGTTTGGCCTCCCAGCGAACTTTAACTATCGGTATTCTCTTGTTCTTCAGTCGCTTGACTTCACGGTCCATTATCTCCACAAGTTTCTTGACAAAGTGCATTGTGTCATCAACTTGAATTTCGTCGAGTGGAATGTGAAAATCAGTATCCGCTAAACACTTTCGTAAATTGGACACGTGGAATGTTGTGTAAATATTCCCAAGTTTAGGAGGTAGCTCAAGTCGATAGGCAACCTTTCCGATTCTTTCAACAATCTTAAATGGCCCAACATATCGTGCTGCAAGTTTTCATTTCTTTCCAAATCTCACCACTCCCTTCCAAGGGGTACCTTGAGTAGGACATGGTCTCCGACTTGAAATTCCAAGGGCTTGCGTCGCATATCCGCATAACTCTTTTGACGGCTTCTAGCTATCAGAAGATTATCATGAATTTTCTTGACTTTGTCTGTTGTTTCCAGAATGAGTTTTGGTCCAGTAAGCTGAGCTTCACCGACCTCATTCCAACAGACGGTTGAACGACATTTTCGACAGTATAAAGCTTCGAACGTTGCCATGTTAATACTAGCGTGTTAACTATTGTTGTAAGAGAACTTGATCAACGGTAGATGCGAATCCCAATTACCACCAAAGTCTATCACACATGCTCTAAGCATATCCTCCAATGTTTGTATCATCCTCTCGGATTGTCCATCCGTTTACGGATGATAAGCAGTGCTTAGATTTAGTTGGGTTCCCATAGCAGATTGCATGGCTTTCCAAAAGTGAGATGAGAATCGAGCATCACGGTTAGATATGATGTCCAAAGGAACACCATGTCCAGATACAATCTCATCAACATTGATCTTGGCTAGTTTATCAGCATCTAGATCCTCTCGAATAGGTAAAAAGTGTGCTGATTTTGTAAGATGATCAATGACTACCCAAATGGCATCATGACCTCTAGATGTGTGCGGTAACTTAGTGATGAGATCCATCGGAATTCACAAACGATCCTTGAACTAAAGTAATCCATGTCTTTTGTTTCAAGTTTAAGCTCTAGTTGACGTGGTAATTCCTTACCCATCAAGTCTTGTGTAACACAAGTACGTTGAGCTTAAGAGATGCGGGTTTGAATATCAGATTGAGTTCGAACACAGTGTAGCTTGACTCATTCCTTTCGACTTAGAGCATCGGCTACAACATTCGCCTTAACAGGATGGTAGCGAATCTCGTAGTCGTAATCGTTTAAGAGTTCAACCCAGCATCGTTGTCTCATGTTTAGCTCCTTTTGATTGAAAATGTGTTGGAGACTTTTGTGGTCTGTGAAAACCACACATTTCATGCCATAGAGATAGTGTCTCCAAATTTTGAGAGCAAAAACCACAGCGCCTAACTCAAGATCATGAGTTGTGTAGTTCTTCTCGTGAATTTTCAATTGTCTTGACGCATAAGCGATGACCTTACCTCGTTGAATGAGAACACAACCAAGGCCAAGATTCGATGCGTCACAATAGACAACGAAATCATCATTGCCATCAGGTAAAGATAAGACAGGAGCATCGCAGAGTTTTTGTTTCAGTGTTTGAAAAGCTTCCTCTTGTTTGGGTCCCCATTCGAAAGACTTATTCTTTTGAGTTAAAGCAGTGAGGAACCGCAATCTTTGAGAAGTTCGCAATAAATCATCGATAATAACCAGCAAGACCAAGAAAAGAGCGAACTTTTGTGGGTGTAGTAGGTGTGTTCCAATCCTTAATAGCTGCGATTTTGGAATGATCCACATGAATACCTTGCTCATTGACAATATGGCCCAAAAATTGAACTTCCATAAGCCAAAATTCACACTTGGAGAATTTGGCAAAGAGTTGTTTGTCACACCCCTTTCTAAGACGGAAGCACGAGGTGTGATCTTGAAAGGTTCTCATTGCATACGAATGGTAAACATACTATATGCTCGTAAAAATAACTCCAAATGCCAAAACATTACATAACTAAAAACATAGGTTAAGTGTTTACATCACAAGACAGCATATTGTCTGAAAAGTTTACAACTTTATTTAAAAGACGAACATAAAGGTTTGGTCCTTATATCACCACACGGAGTGGGACATAACAACCAAACCCAGCAAAATGGGCACCGGAGCCTTGACACAACATAGCTACTAACATAAACAACATCCAAGAGCAAGAGTAAGACCACGCGCACATCCACTTTAGTTACCTGAAATACATGCGAATTTTGAAAAATCGTCAACATAATGTTGGTGTGAGTTCATGCAGTTGTTGTAATAAATGTTGTATACTTATATGAAAACATTGTATGTATTTTGTTTAGTCGCATCCGAAACTGTGTCCTGTAATTGTAAGGAATACGAGATTGCTAGTGGTTTGCATGGCCACTAACATGTGTAACGACATAGGAAGCATCCAAACCATAGGCATTTTTAGTTATCGATTCACGACTAGAGACACAAAAGCACTCCAGGTAGCACGTGGCCCAGAGTGTGGCTGCCTGAAACCCATTAGATCTAACCTTTTGTTCTGCGGTCTAGGTATATTGTTGATTAATGGTGCTTATGGCACCCTATTCGTCACATGATCTATAGTATCATTCCTTAGTTTTGTATTCATCATACCATTTGTAAACATTGTAACACTTGTAACATGTATTTCACCCCCGAAGTTATAAAAACTGAAAACAGTTAAAAGAAAAGGGGGACATGAACTCACAACTTTGCGTATCCTGCGCTGTAAACTTCACCGGTTGTTTTTATAGCATCGTGACCTATACGTGTTTTATTAACGTTAGACACTAGACTTGTATCGCACAAGTACAAGTCACCATCTTTTATGTATGTGTTCTTTGTTGTTAAAAATAATTTTATATTTTTAACTATGAATCTTACTTATATTATTTTCCCAAAAATAAATAAAAGTATCTTGTATTTTAACCCGATTTATATATTTTCGTCCAACTAGACATTTTAAGTTCGTAACTTGTCCAAGTTATATAATCTTTTAAGAAATATATTTTCATAAATACATGTTCTTGTATTTGTCTAAGCATGTTGTATGTGTATTTTTGCATTTTCACTCCTTAGGAGTATTTAGTGTATTTTCAAGTCCTAATACACTATTACATATAATACATATCACATACACTTAACACAAAATTTGGTGATAAATAAATATGTATATATTTTCCTCAAAAATATACATACTTAATATCAATTTTTATCTTGAAGAAATCATCATTTCTTAACTTGAAATTTACAAAAACTAGGGAAACCTTGGTAAATATTTTTAGGTAAGTATTTAGAGAACAAGTTTCACAAAAAAACTTATATTTTTCTGAGTGTCAAAATTTTATAAAAATTTTGACATGGTTTCCCCTAAAATTGGAGGTTTTCCATGTTTTCAAAACATGCGTTTATTTTCTTTTAAAATCATCACAAACAATCAACAACTCATTCAACACTTACCAAGTGCCAAAATCAAGTAATTTTACTTAACAACATGAACTTGAACTTTCATAAAAACTTGTAGTATCTTGGTAGTGTGTTTAGTAGGTTTAGTTACCCTTTATAAAGTGGTTATTTGTTTGTAAATCTCGTTCTTGTAAAGTTTAGTCTTTTACAACTTACTTGATGATTTTTCCAAATATCATTCTTTTGAATTTTTCTTGTAAACAATGTATTCTTATACTTGTTTCACCACTAGGAACATGGTTGGTTTCTTTAAAAACAATGTTTATGTAAATCTTGTGATTTAACTTAGTTTTCTTGGAAAACTATTTTGGAAATCATCTACTTACAAGACTTGTATTTTGTTTAAATCATCTTTACATATGAAAACAAATTTCATCATTCAAGTTCATGTATACAAAGTATGATCATCTTGGTCTTTCACAAGATCATCACCTTAACTTACTAGATCATGTGTTAAATCACAATCTAGTAGGTTTCATATGATGTCTAACATTACTAACATAAATCATCAACCATCAAGAAGCAAATCAACACAATCAACATGTATTCTTATGTTATTAAGCGTATATTAAAGATTCATGATCATGTTCTTTAGTGTTCTTCAAGATTTACAATTGTTCATCATCTTTTAACCATCAAAATATGAAGTAAAAACAAGTTACAAGGAGCTTACTACTAGCACAAGGGCAAGGAAAGAACACTAGAAGTTGAAGATGACAAATGTGTTGGATAAAAGCAAATGGGAGAGGTCCTTCAAGATCCAAGACCACCAAGCTTCATTAGACACCTTCTAGCACCTTGAAATGAACTTGGATTGGATGAGAGTGAGATGAAGATGATGATGGTGTTGGTGCATATGTCTGTCGACTTCGTCTTGTATCGAGTTTTGTAATAGGTTAGAAAGTTCAGGGCATGAAATTCAAGAAAAATGAGAAATGTATGGGATAGATGCATTTCGCACGAAATGACCATTTTGCATGAACCATTTCGTGCAAAATCATTTGTATATAAATACGTGTCTTGTCATTTCATTTGTAACGATCTGATTCTGGTGCCAAAGTGCTGCCGAAGTGTCTCCAGCCTGTAAAACGTTGTGTTATCAATATACTAGACAGTTTAAAGTGATTCTTGTGCAAATCAGCTGAAACAACATCGATACGATTGAATTCGGCCTTTCGTATTGGCGAGAACTCTTCTGAACAACTCGTTTTGGTCGTACAAACGATCCTACAAGTGGTATCAGAGCTCAGGAGGAAGAGTTCTTACAATTTCAGCTGAAAATTCTGATTTCTACACATTCTTTTCAAAATTAATCAAGTTTTCATGGATAAAATTGCTTGATTTTCTCACATTATTTGCGAAACTGTGTTTTAACAAAGCCTTGAAAGAATTAGATCTAAAATCAGACTAAATTCTATTCAATTTGTCAAAAACATGGCCGATGTGATGACGTCAGTAGCATTTCGCACGAAATGAACTTTTCATTTCGCACGGAATATTTCTTCAGGTTCTTTTCGCACATATTGATTCGTCCATTTCGCACGAAATCGCTTAGTTTGGTTCTTTTCGGACGAATTGGATAGTTTTGATCTCATTCCGTACGAAATCAGTTCATTTAGCACCAAGTTGGCATTTCGCTTGATCATTTCGCACGAAATTATCATTTCGTTTGAAATATTGCTATTTCGTTTGAAGGGTCATTTCGCATCAAGTCATTTCGTTTGAAAGCCAAAGTTTGTGAAATTTTTAAAACCGAATCATGGAAGAAGAGTTTTACAACGCCTTTACTACTCCGATTACTATTGCACAGAACACAATGTAAGAAAATGAAACAGGTACCATGCAAAAACCGCCAAAGCTCATGAATATTGAGGAGTATAAAGGATGGGAGGAGAGATTCGAAAATTGGGTTCAAGCAAATTACTTGGATGCTTGGGAATGTGTTGAAACAAAATATGTTAGACCAGTGAATGATGATAAAGAGGTTATTGCTATTAAAGATCTAAGTGCTGAGGAGAAAAAGAAATACAAAGATGAAAAGATGATGACTAGTCTATTGCATCAAGTTGTTAAGGAAGATATCTTGGTTTTACTGCAACACAATGGAAGTGCATATTCAATTTGGAAAGCATTAAAATCGAAGTTTGTTGGAAGTAAAGAAATGATCAAGAACAAAAAATCACTTTTGAAAAAAGAATTCGATCTATTTCGTGGTTTAAGAACTGAAAACACCAAGCAGATCATAGAAAGATATTGCAATTTGATAGTTAACATGAAGAGGTTGAGCATTACAAAAGATAATGAAGAATTGATTGAAAAAATGGTTGATGCGTTGCCACATGATGTTTGGGGCACGTACCTTATGATGTTGAGAAATAAGAAAGATTTTGGCAATTTGACACTGGGTAAATTTATTGAAAAACTTGAAGCTCAAGAGATGGAACAACGGAAGATTTCAAGAATGAAGGATTTTGATGGTGAACAAGATATTGGTTTATATTACAAAGGAGGTATCAATGATAAGACTAACATGTCACCAAAGATCGAAACTGCATTCAACGCTAAAAGTTCTTCTAGAGGGTCATCTCAGGGATCAAACAGCAAAACAGGATTTTCTTCATATTCATCATTTGATCCAAATTTTTCAGCAAACAAAAATGGCAAGATGTTACAGTGCAACATTGTATTAAACCTTGAGAATGGTCAAAATTTCTCGGAAGAGGTTGCAAAAGGTCACATATCTTTGTTGGTGACTGTGTTAGAGTCATATGAAAGTTTAGTTACAGGTAGGATCGGCAATCCAATGTTGACAAAAGAGGATTACGATCAGATTGATGCTGAAGAGATGGAATTAATGGATATAAAGTGGTGTTTGGCGAGTGTGTTGAGAAGAGCTGAGAAATTCAAACAGATCACAGGAAGAGATGACTTCCGTGATGCTAATGTTTCTACTTTAGGTTTTGATAAATCTAAAGTTACTTGTTTTCGTTGCAGGGAAAAAGGGCATTTCATGCGAGAATGCACAAACCGTGAAGCAAGTGGAGCTCAAAATCCTTTCAACAACAATGATTATTATCGGAAAGCAATTTATCATCAAGTTGCTCAACAGCCACATCAACAACAATCGTCACAAACCGCACATGCTAAGAAGGAAATTGAAGAATCAAAGAAAGCTTATTGTGTCAATCAGGATAATGAAGGATCATCAAAAGGATTCAGCTGGGACAAATACATTTCCGCTGATAGTAAAGCATGTTTGATAGATCAAGATGATGAAAGGCTACCAAAAGGTTTTAGTTGGGATGACTATGATCCTAATAAAACTTCAGATCATAAAGTTTTTGTTGCTCGAGTTGTTGAAGATAGTGATAATGATGATTATTATGCAAACAGAATGCTAGAAGAGAGTGATGACAGTGATGATAGGAAAGTTCAAGTGAAAAAGAAGAAAGTAAAAAACAAGTTAGCAGTGATGATGAAGAAGTTCGTGTAATAAGGAAAACGGTAAAAGAAATTCCAGCTTTCACGGTTGAAGCAGAAACTGATGCACGAAAGATTACGGTGAAATGTGAAACCTGTGAAACATTGAAGAAGCAAAACAGTACTTTGATTCATAACATGAACAGATTGAAAGAATCCTATGATGTTCTAAACAAAGCTATGAATCAATACAATCAATCAAGCAGTGAACAAGCAACAGCTATGAAGACACTTCAAGGAGCTTTCATGAAAAAGCAGAAAATCGTCAATAATTACATTGAGAAATGTGTTGTGCTGGAACAGAAACTGGAAACCCAGAGGATAGAAACGGAAAGGGTAAACAGGTTGTTAAAAAGTTACTCATGTACTTCTTATGTTATTGACAGGATTTATCCAACCGTTGAAGGAATGAAGGCGTTTGAAGAAGAAGATACTGAAGAAAAGCATTCTGGTAAGAAACCTAGTGCAGTTATACAAAGTGTCCACCTCCGCTTGAAAATGGATATTCTCCACGAAATCCTAATTTGGAAAGAGTCAAAAAGGCAACCAACTTACAGTGGGAATCTGAGCCATCAGATAATTTGCCAGACAATATTGATGTTACTTTCACTTCATCTGATACTGATCATGAGTCAGAGTTAATAAAGAAAGTGGTCGATCAGGTGTTGGATAAAGATGATACCAAGGAGTCAAAGTCGGAGTCAAATTCAGAGTCAAAGTCTGAAACGTCAAGCCCAACAGTCAAAAAGGGCAAATGGGTTTATAATAAAGAATTTCTGTTATCAAAAAATAATTTGAATGACGAAACATTCAAAGTAGCTTATACTTTGAAAGATTCTGACAAATTATTTTCTGATAAAGAATTTCCAATAAGAGGTGTCAAAACTGAAATGATCAAAAAGGTTTTCAAACTAACAGAAATTAATATTTCTGAAATAAAAGATGTAAATCTTTCTGAAAAACCTAAAAAATACACCTCAAGAGTACAACAAAGAGAAAACAAGAAAAAGGGTTACAGTTCTGGTTCGGGTTATCGAAAAAAACCAAACCATAACGGTAATTTCAAAAAGAAAGGACTTGGTTTTATTCCACCAGAAAATCATAAAAATGAGAAATTTTCTAAAACAAAAACAATATTTGTTTCAGGTGTTTCTTGTGAAGAAGAAGAGAAAAGCTCATTCTGGAAGCAATCAAACAAAGAGTTCCTTGCAAAGAAGCAAGAAGAAATGAAGAATGGCATTGCTCAAAAAAAGAAGACAAGGATCTGTTTTAACTGCAAAGTAATTGGTCACATTGCCAAAAATTGTCCAAAGGAAATTCAAACAAAACAGGGAGTCTCTGATAAACTCAAAGAAAAAGTTGTTGAAAAGAACATAACACCAACCAAACAATTTAAAGTTTTCAAAAATTCAAAGTTTGAGGTTGGTGAAAGTTCAAAAGGTTTTTACAAAAGGAAGGTGAATCTTGACAATCACAAGTGGGTTGTTAAGAAATCAGATGATAGTTCTAGCAATGATTCTGATTCGTCAAAATCAGAGGAGCTATTTTCTGGCGATGAATCTGACCCGTCAAAGTCAGAGGAGCCACAAGTTGTGATAAAAGAAGAGAAATCAGTTCCATCATTGGATGATGCAAATTTTCCACCATTACGGGCTGAGAATTTTAAGCAAAAAGTTGGAAAAATTGAGATTTCAAATCAATTTTTTTTTTCTGAAAAGAAAGAATTTGATATTGAAAAGTCTTTAACCCCAATGTGAAACATATTTTTGGAAAAATGATTGATGGGAAGGTCAAAGGGGTAAAGGAATTCTATGAGAAGAAGAAGAAAGGAAAGAAACCGAGTGTTGATAACTCAGAATCTCCCAAGGACCGTCAGGTTGGTAATTGTGGAGTAGGAATCGGCATCTTTCTTGAGAAATTCACATCTGTGAAATTTCGACCTACAAGTGGTAGTATTCTTGAAAATTGTCATATTTTATTTTTCAAATGGTATGGTGGATGTGTGAACCAACAAGTGGTTGAAAAAGGATTTTCACTTAGAAGTGGTTATTCAAGGTCATTAAGTTGAACTTGATTTAACTTTCATTTAAATGGTTGAGAAAACAATGTGATGAATTAAACCCCTAACCTACAAGTGGTTTGTGAAAATCAACAAAACTAATTTTCCGGGAAAACCATTTTGATTAAAACAAACTTAAGTGTTTTGAAATCATAATGGGAAAATAGTTTGTTGTAAGGGGGAGTTCTGATTGTTTATGCCAAGTGGATGGCGAATTGAAGCAATTCACATTATTTTGTCAAGTTGTTTGTAAAGTTTGTTTTCGAATTTTCTTTAAATGGTTTTGAATTTTAGGGGGAGTAAGAAATTTCAAAAAATCCAAAAACATTAGAAAATTTGAAAATGTCAAAAACATGATAAAATCAAAAATGAGTTTTGTTGTGAAAAAGAGGAAATGATAGTACATCAGCGGACAATCACAGTACGCTAAAGAATTGGAAAGTTAAAATGTGATAAACGGTCTCACTGATGATGTGCCATTAGGTTTTCGCACGCTTAGTAGATTGTGTTCGCGATATAAACCTAAATATCTTACTTACTTATCTCGTGAGGAACATCTTTCAGATATATAGGTAACCCCTGAAATCTTGTTTGACGGGTTTTCTATTTCTGACATACTAGGTCTTTGTGTGTGGTGATATCTGGGGTATTATACTTGGACTTCTGATTTTGCGGGAGCAATAGCCTAGTCCTCGTATAATACTTTGCGTTGCTTTATTCTTAAAGCTCGCCCTCAGCATAAAAAATGATGAAACATTGAAAAATGTTAATCATGTGCTGTTGTAAAAACGATTCTCTAAAAGGAACCCACCAAAAAAGCGAACCATCATCTCTCTGATTTTGCGGAAGCAATAGCCTGAGCTCTCATGGTCTCGCATTTACCCCTTACAGATATCATTATTGTACATTCACCTGTAAGACTGAATATAGGAGTCTGGATACGGGAGTATATTCTGAGGTGGGACACGCGAATAAGTTTAAGTTCTTAAAACATTAATCTCGTATCTCGATTCAATTGAACTTTGTGTGAAAATTTAAGTGGATCAGTATACTGACAATCTAAATGAATCGTTTAGAGCTTATTGTGTTTAAAGCTCAACGGTGCTAGTGGTTTGTCAAAAACTGATATGATCCTCTTTTGCAATCTCACAAAAATATTGTCTGTAAATATTTCTTTACTGTTTTTCATTAAATACAAAAATCCAAAAAGATTGTGTTTAGTAAAAAATTTCTGAAAAATCAAAAAGATTTTCGACAACTGATATTGGAAAGCGGGTTTTTAAAATTACAAGTGCTAAACATGATGAACACTGGGTTGTGAGAGTTTGATGAAATGGAAAATGATTTTGAAAAGTTATAAATGGTTCATTAATTTGAATCAAGATATTGAATATTTCAAATTCAAAAAGATTATCAAATGTCAAAATGTGTTTATCTTACAAGTGGTAGACGATTGTGCAGGATAATAGCTATGGGAGAGCTAGGTTCCGATACCAGAGGTTTTTCCGCATAAAACCTGAGCTGTGTTTAGAACCAGGTTTTCGATCCAAAAACTTGTGAGAGGTGCTATTCCAGACCGCGATCCCAGCTGATTGAAAGGGGGAGTCTGAAGATATTAAAGCCAGGATTGATCCAAGATGGAGTCTGAAGATGTCAGAGTCAGATTTAAATTCTGGAATTATGTTCAAATGCTGATGAACTTAAGGAATCAAGAGACCTGATCAAGAGAGGATAGAGTCAGGTTGCGATTCTGATAGAGAAAGTAACAGAGAGAGAGAAGAGAAAAGACTGAAGATGCTTACAATGGAGAATACTTTGGAAGAAAGCATGAAGACTGATAAAGATTGAAGACTCGACATGCTGAAGACTAGTACTGAAGACTCGTCGACATCCAAGAGGGAGTCTGTTGGTGCTTATGTCTGTCGACTTCGTCTTGTATCGAGTTTTGTAATAGGTTAGAAAGTTCAGGGCATGAAATTCGAGAAAAACGAGAAATGTATGGGATAGATGCATTTCGCACGAAATGAGATTTGGTCCATTTCGTATGAAATGGCCATTTCGTACGAAATGACCATTTCGCATGAACCATTTCATGCGAAATCATTTGTATATAAATACGTGTCTTGTCATTTCATTTGTAACGATCTGATTCCGGTGCCAAAGTGCTGCCGAAGTGTCTCCAGCCTGTAAAACGTTGTGTTATCAATATACTAGACAGTTTAAAGTGATTCTTGTGCAAATCAGCTGAAACAACATCGATACGATTGCATTCCGCCTTTCGTATTGACGAGAACTCTTCTGAATGACTCGTTTTGGTCGTACAAACGATCCTACAGATGGTGTGTGGTTGTGGGTTCGGTCGAGAGTGAATCAAGGGAGGGAGAGAGAGTGTGGTTGAAATGTGGGTGTAAGTTATGAGGGTCTTGATCTCCTATGTTCATCTTATACCCATGTTTAGTCTTTAACCATAGGGTATTATGCTTCATAAGTACATAACAAGATTTTTAAGTGAATCAAGCAAGATCACACAAGATCAAGGGTGGGGTGTAACCACCTCGATTTTCAAACATGTACTTGTTTGATGCACATAATAGCAGTTATCGTATCTTGAAATGCAATTTTATTGATACATGCTTGTTTCATACTTTTACATGATTTACTGGCCCAAGCACGTGAATATTTGCAAATTTAATTGAGTTTCATACTTATAAACAAGGCTACATTAACTACAAGGGACTAATGTGTCATTATGTGAAAATGTAAGTTGAGGGACCTAATTGTCATTCCTTGAAACTTGCTTGAAAACTTCGATTTTAAGTCCGAGGACTAAAACCATCATTTTTAGACAGTACAAAGTTCGGGGACTAAATTGTCATTTTTGAAACCTTATAAGTTTCGGGTTAAAAATGTAATTTTTGAAAAGTATAAGTTTAGGGTCCTTTATAACATTTTTGAAACTTGTTTTATATATAAAATAAACTTTTATTTTTTTTGAATTTAAAGTCTAGGGTCCTATTAGTCATTTTATGAAACTTGTACTCCAGGGACTGATGTTGTTATTTCTTAAACTATTTTTAACTAAAAAGACTAACTGGGTTAACTTTGTTATATAAGGGGCTGTTTGGCAACATCTGAATCAATAAGTGCTGAATGAATAAGAGGTCTGAATGGGTAAGAGGCTCTGAACCAGTAAGTGCTGAACCAGTAAAGTGTTGTTTGGTTGCACATCTGAATGATTGTGTAAAATGACATTTTTACCCCTTTTAATTAATTATTAAAATATATAGATATGTTGCTTTGGATTCTTGGTGAAGATCGTGCCTGCCACCAGCTTTTCCCAATAAACCATCCACTTCACTCCTATTCTAAAACCATTAAATCAAACCCTTAAGCTTTAGATTCCCATCAAACAACCCACTCCAATTTCAACAAGAAACTTCCCTTCCTTCAACATCTAATCAAACCCTGAATCAGAGCTGAATCGAACCCAACCAGAGTGACGTCGTCTTCTTCGTAGCTCCGGTGGCTACGCCGCCGTCGCTCACCACCACATCATCCATTATCATCATCGTCAGCATCTAACATCATCAGCATCATCTAACATCCTTAACCTCGTCCTCTACCATCATTGCCAGAAAAGAAACGAGGTAGAGGCCGCCGGTTCTGTTTCGGGTCGTCGGTCCAGGAGAACGAGAGGGAGAGGAAGGAGGGGTGCGGGTTATCGACAAAGGGTACGGCCGGTTAACCCGTCGGAGAAAGATGGAGAATGAGGGGTGTTATGGTGGCGATGTGGAGGAGCAGAGGAGGAGGATACGGTGGCGATGTGGAAGGCGGCGGAGGTTTTGAGATGTTAGGGTTTCTTCTCCATCAGAGGTGAAAGGGGTGAAAGGGGCAAGGCACGGTCTTTTTTTCTTTCAGCATGTTTATATCTCTGAATGATTCAGAGCTGAATCATTAAGAGGCTTCCCATTAAGAGGCACAACCAAACAGCCCCACCTCTGACCGAATCAGAGGTGCACCTCTGAATGGTTTCATTCAGAGCGTGCCAAACAGGCCCTAAGGTTTCTTATTTAAAAAAACTAACCTAGTTAGCATATATAACTGAACTATTTAAGGGACTGGTTGTGCAGATTCTAGAACCTCAGGGACTAAACTGTAAACATTAAAACAAAAAAAAACGGTTTAGAACCGATCACTGGGGGATCGAACTCGCGACCTTTCGCTTAACAAACAACGTCATAACCGGTCGGGCTAAGCCCTCATCGGGTATTTAATTGTAACTGTATTATATATATACACACATTAGAGTTAAATAATATATTTCAAAACCTGCAAAAACCCGCCGTCTGTCACCGGATTTCGACCCAAACCACGTGTTAAGTGGACTTCTCTGCCCAACGAGAATGCACGCGGAATCTTTACAGCAAAACCAACACACGCATGCGTGTAATCGTTCAAGTAAGCGACTGACATCGTCGGAATCGTTTTTTTTTTATTAAACCGGAATCGAGTTTAATCCCACTGTTGTTTGTCGATTTCGTATCAAATTGATCGGTTATTTAAGTCTTTCAAGCCCCAACGAAACTCCTGCAACCCCTGAATTTCACTAACACTTCGAAACCACTCGTCTGTGATCTCTGCAACCTCGCCGGAATCGGAACTCGTCGGAATCGTTTTTTTTTTATTAAACCGGAATCGAGTTTAATCCCACTGTTGTTTGTCGATTTCGTATCAAATTGATCGGTTATTTAAGTCTTTCAAGCCCCAACGAAACTCCTGCAACCCCTGAATTTCACTAACACTTCGAAACCACTCGTCTGTGATCTCTGCAACCTCGCCGGAATCGGAACTCGCCGGAATTAGTTGATACGTCAATTCCATCATAACCGGTTCTTTTTTTTCGTCCATTTAATTCGGTTTTGCCTATACAACGATCCCTCTGAGTTAATTTGAATAAAACGTAGTTTTGAGCGAGAATAGGGGGTTGACTTTCAAGTTGACTAAAATTGGGGAAGATGATAGATTTTTGTTTATTTATTTTTTTTATTAAAAACAGTTTAAATCTTTTGTTTATTCATATTAAATCGAAAATAATTATTTAAAATCTAAAAATTTCAGATTAATTATTTTTAATATAAATCTTTCTGAAAATAATATATTCACTGATTATTTTATATAAAAACGATTTTATGTAATTAAAACAATTTAACATTTAAAAATTCATAATAAATCCAATTCTTAGAAATAAAATCTGAAATTTTTATGATAATTATTTTAAATGATAACCTTTACAAAAATAATATTGTTACTAATATTTATATAATTTTGATAAATATATGAATAAATCAGTATTTACTCTTAAAAGTATAGTTTAATTTAATATATTTAAATTAAATAACTATATAATCTTTGTCCGAATATATTTTTATAACATTATATGCATTATTCTGAGTTTATATAAATTTAGTTACTATTTGATTATTTACAGATTATTTTACATAATTTAATCAGTTAAATCACTTAATTAAACTTAACTAGTTTAATTATATAATTATATAATTTCTACTCAAAAATATTTTCATAACAAAATACACATGTTTCTGAGTTTATAAAAAGTCAGAAACTATTTTGGGCATTTTCAGATTATTTGTAATAATTAAACTTTATAAACCTAAATACTGGTATTTTAAACATTTTAATTCCATCTTATTTATATAAAATTATTCAAAGGCCCTAATAATTACTGTAAGTCAGTAATATTTCATGTTCATAATTAAAAAATGTTATTTTTAATTATTCTGAATTAAACTAATTATTTAGACAATTATCAGATAATTATCATGATATTTCATTCTGAAACTATATATAATTGTTTATTTTAGAAATATATACATTTTGCCATGATAACTATTTTAACTCAGATATATATATATTCAATAATTAAAAATGTTATTTTTAATTATCTCGGCTTAAATTAATTATTCAGATAATTAATATTATATACTTGCAATTTTTGAGTTAAATATATATAGTTTAATTATACAAATATTATCTTTGTAACTAAGTATTATTTTTATATATAATCCCTTAATTTATTGCCTTGTTTCCAAGTTTTCACCAATTAGGATTGTTTAAACCCGTAGTTACCATCCTAGTCAAACCGTACAAACACGATAGACATAGTTTCCTGTTTATACAGTTGCACTTTTTACCCACTTGTTGATGCCATATTCCATGTTGTGTTGTGCATGTTCAATTAGAGTGACGTGAAAATCTTGTTCCCGCAAAACTCTTACCCGTTTACTTGTTTGGAAATTATTCACAAACAAGGTGAGTTCATAGTTACCATTTTCTGTTTTACAATATTTTCGGGATGAAACATATGAAATAATGTGATACAAACTAATTTGCATTTTGTGGCTATCTTGATTGTTCCTTGCAATTGCTTGATACTTGTTGCTTAACACTTACATTCATTAACTCCATACAAGCCCAGCGGTAATATTATAGCGCTATAGGTGTGACGCCCCATCCTAACTTCCAGTTCAGACCCTTTGTTGTTGTTGTTGTTCACAGTTTGCAATGCGGAAGTTTGGATGATAGATCCGTGTTTACGTCTACAAGGTTTGAATGTTCCACCAAGCATACTTCTATTACTCATTTTGCTAAGATATATCAAGTGCCATATTGTTAAACATTTCCTTTCATTATCACATTATTTATTTATTACCAGACTAACCAAAACCTATGAATTCACTCAACCGTTTGTTGACCCAAATTGTTTTTAACATATGTTTCAGGTGAAAATGTTTGAAGTTAGCTTTTGCAAGGACCATATAGGATTGCTCAAGACAACTGCCTTAGCTTAAATAAAAACAAAGACTTTTGTGAACAATGTGTTGTATTTGTTTTGTACTAGTTTGGATGTGAATGCAATCCTATTAACCATCTTAATTATATTTCAACTTTAATTTAATCACCATGTGCTTATATGCATTCTACCAAGTTTCGTGATGCCCTCGACGTTTCCGCCTCCGGTCAGGGAGTCACAAGGGGCCACCTTGGTGACCGTCCACCATGGGGGGGGGGGGTATTGGTTGGAGTTTAATAGGTAGTTAGATTAAATAGTTAGATCTTAAGTGTATTGATTAGTGTTTATGCATATTATATGTTATATAGTGTTTTAGGGTGTTCGGGGATTATAACTAGTTCAGAAACATTAAAACAATGCTTCTAGTATAATTTTGATGTTTCGGGTAGTGTCCGGTTATTCGGTTAGATACCGGTTTGTTAAAGTGCTAAATTGCACCGTTTAGTGTCCTTTATGTGCCCTTTCGTGACACTTTCAATTCCTGACACTTCGTAAGTTAATTTGTGTGACATCTGTGCTTGTAATCATTGTAAATAGTTCAGTTATCAATAAAATAAAGTTATTTGATCCCAATGTTTGTTTGTTTATGTTTGATATTTTTCATGTTTTGATTTTTTATTCAATTTCAAACTTTATATCGCTTTCTGGAGAATTATACGCAAACTGGTGCGTAAACATAATCAGTTTAACGCAACGAATACTCCAGAACAACAATTTATGCTTAACATACATTAAATAACCTTTACATAACTTAGAAATAAGTTTTGAAGGCTTTGGTATGGCAAAATCAAGTTAATTCGCTTACAGGGACTAAATTTGACAAACCGCGAAAGTATGCCAATTTGAACTGTAACGAACATTCCGGAACATGATCATAAGTTAAACAAACCCTAAATACCATTTACATAGCTTAGGAATAGGCTTTGAGGTGTTCGGTGTGCTAAAATAAACTTTATGCTCATTCAGGGCCTAAAAGCGTCAAAAAGTGCATAAGTTTGCATTTTCGCGCATAACTTACGTTCTGAATACATCCGGACATCCAAAAATTTATGTAAACATTAAAATATTTTATTTTAGTGTTTGGCTTGTCAAAAATCCATTCGTCGCGCAATTTGGACCGTTTTTGCGTCCGTTACGACTTCCGTCGTAATTAACCGAACAACGCAATCGTACGGCCAAACAGACCGACATCCGACATATTTTTGAGCATGTTTCATGTTCCCTATGCTTTAACATCCTTATGGAGCTTAAAAATGGGTTTCACGGGTGTTAGAAGTGCCAAAACACGACCATACGCGCACAGGGACCAAAACTGTCAACTTTGAAAGTTGCTGGTCTGCAGACCAACTTACGGTCCGTAAGGGTGAGGACCATATGGTTCGTAAGGCATCCCCAGATCAGCAGAATGTTGATTCCAGCTTGATCCAGCTGCTCCACACTTGTGCACATGGTTTTGAGCATTTCTAGGGGCTCCCCTGGTTTTCTAAAACAGTGGGCTTGATGTGTACGGCTAGGATTGAATCTCGGTTTTCAAGAAATGATCCTAACGGTTCTACGAAAACTATAAATACCCCTCCACCCCATTTTCTCAAACCCACAATTAGAATCTGATTCATGCTCTCTAAGTGGAAGTATATGCTTCCTACCTGAGAGAGAATCGGATCAAATACTTGCGGGGACCCTCTGTAAGTATTCTTTCGTTCTTTTCATTCATTTTAAGCGTTAAAGTCAAACTGCGTTTGACTTTCTGCATTGACCAGTTTATGGTCAATGTGAAGTTCGTTTGAACTTCATAACGTGAGCGTAATCACGATGGTTATAGTCCCTAGTGACTATACCTACTGATTACCACGTTATCTAGGCTCAGTGACGAGTCATA